>CAAKHC010001927.1:13930-43361 GCA_901007825.1 Macroramphosus scolopax | reverse complement strand
CTGTGGGGCGGAGCCGAAATTGACATCATAACTAACAATAAATGGTGTAAGGTGAAGGTATTCAATATGAATACTTAAAAAAAGGTGTTCCCTTAATGCAGAAATAGGGGATGTGCTATGCAACAAGAAATAAGTACAACTGTGGATGGTGGTGAAGCTGCCACAGTAACACATGAAGCAGTCTCAAATAGGGGCTGCTATGTTTCATGCTCTCCGTATGAGAAATGGCACTGCGGTAATTTAGGATTACTGTAATAGTTTTAAGTGTGTGAAGGCATGTGAGTGTGTTCACTCACCCGGGGGCATTATGTCAGGGGGTTCATCGGGCTCTGGAGTGGGGTTTGTCTTTTGTAAAGGCAAGCTATATTCGTAGTATACATCTGGAGCTGGTTGCTGGTAGATCAACTGAAGAGGAGGAAGATACAGAGATTTGTCATGTAGAACGAGTAGGATTGTTTGTTTGCAGTAGGATATCTGTGTATTTCAGACATATGCAACCATTATGTGTGCCAATTTGCATCTCACGTAAACATGCACGGTGTCAGTCAGCGGCCCGGGTGCAGTAATGGACTCTCCAGCGCGAGAGCGGATTTCATTGGGTCGTCGGTACTTGAACTGTGTTCCTACAGCAGTGTAGATCCCAGGCCTGTCAATCACCCAGCGGCCATTGATGATAGAGACACCACTCTGAGTCTGCAGAGCTGAAGAAAAGGCTATGTTCATCTGCCACTCTTGTTAGTGCGTGTGTGTGTGTGTGTTTGTGTATATGTGTGTTTATGTTTGTGTATGTGTGAAGGGTGCATGTACCCAGGTAATTTCGGCTCTTTACGGTTTCTTGAATGCTGATATTGCATGCTCCTGCGGGAATTTCTGCAATCTTATGGTAGCCGACACGGAGGAAAGTCCGAGAGAAATTTCCCTTGACCACCTCAAACCCCTGACAACACACACAAACACACACTTTTATGCATGGAAGGCCACAGATAAATGCTGTAAGTCCACACTGCTGCACGCACCATCACAGAAATGTGTTTCAACGGTATAATCATAAATTCCGCTGGAGCCCATTGGTGCTCTTTTCCCCCTATTTTCACTCATCCATCCTGCTCTCAGGCTCTCTTTCTCCCGCTGGAAATACCACAGCTTAGTCTGGCCCAACAGTTGTTTTGAATTGGTCCTCCTCTCCTTCCCTCTTTTGCACAGTTCTCCATATTGCAAATTATTGTTATTCTCATGTCATATGTATTTATTGTGCCTCTCTTGATTTTCCATTTTGATGTTTAGTGTACAATCCTTCACGGATTCATTGGTTAGTGTTTAGTTAGCATATATGAGAAAGACAGCCACAATCCAATGGCCTGTTGGGCTGTAATTCCTCTTCTCTTCTTGAATAAGACAAAAGTTGCAGTGTACAGAACAAAACAATATCATTCCAAAAAAAATCTTTTCAGAGGATTTTCTTTCATCATTCGCAACTCATCATTTCTTCTATGCAAACAACTGTCAAAAAGCTGACACAACAAGTGATACTCCAGCATGCATTCAGCTGCATATGAAAAATTGTATTTGCACTTTTCCAGGACCATAAGAATGTCTTACCTCCAGAGAGGAGTGAATGGCTTTGGTGTTCCAAGGAGGAGAACCCGATGTTGGGTAGAGGAGACAAATGATTTGCAGGAGAGCCAGAGCTCGACCCAGCTGGAGGGAGCAGAGCTGCTGCCACAATTCAGCCATGGATAGACTGAAGGAGGAGGACACTGACAGACACATAAACAGACACACACACACACACACAGTAAAGTGTGTTTTTAACGGGGGAGTGTGTGTTAGTGACGTGGGGTTGGCTTTAGTGGTGGGAGGAAATAAGACAAAGTTTGGGAGGGATCTGAGCGAAAGTGTGTGAAAGTTGTAGGCAGATTTTGAAAAGTTCTTTCAAGTTGAGGTAACACCCATTTTGCACTTCATGCATATTGTGACAGTTCATGATGTGTATGTGAAAGTTTGTGTGCATGTGTGTGTGTTTGTGGCCAGAGGAAAGCCTCCTGTTGTGTATCCTAAAGTTCATCCAAACCCACTGTCTCCCTGCGACTTGTCAAGCAAGATGATCATGATTGCTCTTGATCTTTCTGTGACAACTCCAGCCTCTTTTTGTTTTCCATTTCCAGGTTCGGCGTTATTGCTTCCTTCATTTCACCATAACACCAATAGGAAGAATGAAGGATGACACATCTATGCCACAGTGAAAAAAAATAGGTTGATGGAAACAATATGTCAAATCGTGTCATAGCCTATCACTTTCTCTCCGTCTGTAATGAACACACACAGGAGTCATTTCGGGGAAAATTCAAAATGACTGAGAAATGAGTGTAAAACCACTGGCCGAGAGTCAAAAACCACTCAAAGACACACTTACAAAGGTCCATCTAGGGATAATATTAACCTGAATATGTATGTTTTGACTTTAAAAACAGATGGGCACAATATATTCCTCTGGCTGAATATTTTAGTGTTGTAAATAAAACAATAACATAGCTTGCCTATGTTTTTACATGTACATTGTTTATTGTCGGGGAGTGGGTAGATTTGCAAATATAAGAAACTGCTTTATTTACTGTTAATGTAACTTAATCTCGCAATGTGAGGAGCCATTCAGAAAGATGGAGCAGAACTCATTTGTTTCTTCCTTAACTGTTGCATGTTGTATAAGTGAGTATCAGCAACCACAGCAGTTTATATATAAATGGCATGTTGGGCTTCGATTGCCTCTTAACCAACCCCACAGCTGTTCTCAACACGGGTGTGAAATTGCCAGAACTGCGAATTTCACAATTTTTTGCGATAGTGTGTGCTTTTGTTGGGGGAATATATGTTTTTGTGCACACTCTGGAAAGGAATATGAGTCACATATGTTTGGCTAAAGCACAATGAGGTTTCAGAAGCAATGCAATGGCTCTCATAGACAGTACTTTCATTGAGAGACTGTGAAAGAAGCATGATAGGCAGTTTGTGATCCTGTAAAGCTCTGTGAAGCCTCATAAGGAAGGTGGAATCACCAAGAAAGGAGATGATGCCAGTGTATTATTTCCACAGCCTCTCTTTATGCCTGTCTCTCTTTCCCTTTGAGTGTTTGT
This sequence comes from Macroramphosus scolopax, assembly GCA_901007825.1. NCBI lineage: Eukaryota > Metazoa > Chordata > Actinopteri > Syngnathiformes > Centriscidae > Macroramphosus > Macroramphosus scolopax. The sequence continues at coordinate 40,230 of CAAKHC010001927.1, read as the reverse complement.
CTCCTTGCCGAATCAGATCTCAGAAACAAGGAAGCTTGCCCATGTGCTCCATCACACTCCCAAACCTACACACTAAAAATGTAGAAGTACTTCACATATCATTTTTCCATTTTTATCTGTCTCTCTCCGGCACATGGCCAGATGTAAGACGCCGGTCCTCTGCAGTCAATACCAACCCGGTAGCCACGGAGCTATGGAACAGCCATTTTGGGAGCCTCCAAAAGTCTGTAAGGGAATTTTGTCCAAGACAGGCACTGTTACGACTATAACGTTTGTTTCCTTCTATAAGTGTGTGTGTGTGTGTGTGTTTCATTAGAGAAGCTGCCATGTCTGATTACACACACACACTGTGAGTGCCTGAGAGTGGCTGCCATTGGTACCGCAGCTCCTTAATACAGATCAAATCCAGCAGGGACATGTACAAGTATACGGCGATAGCTGAGAGCACACATGTTACTACTACAATGTACTGCATTCGTGAAACTTTTGATGCTGTTACTTAGCTAAATAGCTTGAAACTCGCAGTATGATGCTGTGATTTAGCACTGAAGCTTATGAAAGTAACTGAGGACAATATTGAGGCTGGTCAGCCATGGAAGGGTCTGTACTAGTACAGTAGAAAAAAAACACTTATATTTTTTGTACCACTTATAAATTGAGTCTCATCTTATAAAAGGATCCAAAACGAGACGACCCACTGGTTTACTGTATGTTACAGTACATTGAAAGTATGCCACATTAGCCACATTTGGTTGTTTTAAATATAATTTAAAATATTGTATTTGTCCATCAGTAATTAACATCAATGTTTTCTTTCGATCTTGTTCTACTTATACTACATACTGACCTTATACTCCTCTTTCCCCATTTTTTTCTTCCAGCTGTGGGTTGTTTGATGTCCCTCTGTCCTGTCCTGGCCAGCTGCCCCAGAAACCAAATGAGGGGTTCTGTCATCCCAGACACCTGGACGTCCCCTAATCACCGGTTATTTCCCTATAACGACCTTGAGAAACGCAAGAGGACCACCAATCAATCACTGAAATTCCTCTGCAGCTTGATTTCTCTCCTTTCACTCAGTAAAAATGTACTAGTTGAACTTCCTGAACCCAAAGTGTGACTGGATCTCGACAGACAAGAACATGATTTTGATGCAGGACAAGCAACTGAAGGGTAAACGTTTACTCTGATATTTACAGCACAACAAGCAAACTCTGACAGTGAGAGTGGTTGCGTAGTATTTACAAATGACTCAAAAGTAGGCGGATGTCTGTTAACATGCATTCAGAGGGGTCTGTGCTCACCTCTCACCTTTTCCTAATTGTACGTTTGGGACTTGTGCAGGTGACACCATAAATGCATTCCTCTGGTCTGCTACGGCAACCACATTCCTACAATGTCAAGCAGGACTGTTTACAAATTGCAACGCACATAATGCTTTTCAGGTGCCCATCAATACACATGAATGTATGTATGGAGGTAATTTTCAAAGCCAATTTAGAAAAAATGTTACTATCCAAACAAACCTGATATGACAGCACGTATTAAATACATCAACTGTAATGTATTGTTATGCAGCACAAGTATGTTACAAGTTTAAACAAGCTCCATCTTGACCACCCACAACCTCAAATGCTGCTTCACATTACCAGATGAGTTAATTCATTGTAATACAATTCTTGTAATATGATTTTGGACACATCGTCTGAATGTGCTCACTTTGCATCTGAGTTTAGAGTGAGTTTGTATGCTCAGGAGAGCTTTAAGATTAGATCCAAATCACAATTCAGACCGAAATATGCAGAAATTTGAGGCTGAGTACAAATACTGAGTGTAGAGGATGGAGAGTAGGCAGATTGTAATTTCCTCACTTCTAACTCCACCAAGAATGTTGTGTTTTATCGGAACTTTGTTTGTGTGTTGCATATTTTCATCGAACTTGTTGGAGGGGTGTTAAGTCATAAATATATTATATATAATAGTCTGTTTCAGGTAGAAAAAGCGGATAGATGTGCTATGAATGTGTCACTGTAGTAACTTGTTTTTTTAAGACCGCAGTACCACTATTCACCAGAGGAGGGAGGGGGCGCTCCAAGCGGAAGCAGGAAATTCAGTCAACGAACGTGCGAAATTCAAACTTCTGCAACAAAACATCAGGGAGGTCTCTGCATGGCGACCGGTTGTTAACCCGCTTTATCATTTTCTTTGACATTTTCATACAAACATCAGGTACATTTATAATACAGAGAGGTGTCACTCAAACAACGTTGGTTGTTAAAGAAAGTCGGCTTTTCTCAACGTTTTTACTTTTGATGGTAGTAAAGAGGAACTGTTCGACAGCTCGTTTCTGTTCGCTGGCCGGATAATTTTAGCAACGTAGCGTTTGGCTAACGTTCAGTTACCTTTGGTTGAATCTGAAGAACATTGTGTGTTTTTCAGTCTAGTTCGGCGTCTTAGCCATTGGATGTTTCAAAGCGTTTTGTCTGTCCCAGGCGGGTTTATCATCGTTCAGCTGAAGGGAGGATGCCAGTGGAAAGGACCGAGCCCCGCGGAGCCGAGGAGCTCCACAAATACTATGAGGTTTACGAGACTATTGGCTCAGGTAAGGAGTATACATGCAAATATCCTGGGTGAAACAGCTCTGCCATGTCGTGTCTGATTTTGTATCGTCAGTTAAACCACCTGTTTTTTCAGGGGGCTTTGCTAAAGTGAAGCTGGGTCGCCACATCCAGACCGGAGAGAAGGTGGCCATTAAAATCATGAACAAGAAGGATTTGGGGGTGAGAGGAAAAATACCCTGTCAAAGAAGACCGAGGCGTTAACAGGGGCAATCAGACACAATCAACAAACATCTGTTTAATAAGTAATACAATTCTTCACTTCAAGGTAGAACTTAATACATTTTTACACTATCAACAAACCCGTTTAGTCAGTGAAGTCTACAAAGTGCCTTTTGGCCATTAAGTGTAAGAAAGGACCATCATACCATACCACACTCCAAAATAACAATTCCCAAAGTGAAGGGTTTAATTGCTTTCTTTTTCTTGCTCGCAACCATAATCCCAAAGGTTTGAGGGATGTCAAGAAAAGCAATTTGTTTCAAACAACTGATCAAATTTGAAGATCACAAGTTTTCTATTTATTTGGATCTCTTTTTTCCTTAATGAAGTTTTGGAAGCTTGCATGTCGTTCTTGGTCTTGATTTGAAAAGGAATTCCACTGTACAGATTAAAACATGCACATTTTTACGTACAGGGTTTATACGGTCATAAACAGTCTGGAGTTACATTTTTTCCGGGGCTGGGAAGTTTTAAAAATGTTTAATGCTAGTAGGCTTTGGAAAAGTCATGAAAATTTGCATTCTATGTGGTTCAGTTCAGATTAACTGAGGAAAAATCTACATTGGTTAATCTTAATTACTTAGATACATGTGTATTTTGAATCAAACCTCATAGCTTGTAATTGTTTAGTAGAATATTCTACAATAAATTCACATACTTTTAACATTTTCCGTGTGTACACAGACGTTTAGATGATTTAAGGTCACAAAAACCTGAAGGTCATGGAGATATGTTGTTAAAAATGTGCATGAACCTGTAAGTAGAGACAAATAACATCGTCGCTCTCCCCAGGATGACTTGCCCCGTGTGAAGGTGGAGATTGAGGCCATGAAGAACCTTAGTCATCATCACGTCTGTCGTCTCTATCAAGTCATAGAGACCTCCACCCAGATCTTCATGATACTAGAGGTAAGCACACATGCACACAGAGTTTTAATATGAGTTTAGATATAATATGTCATGCTCATGTATTTGTCTTCTCTGTGTCTCCATCCTCTGTCTCGCTCAGTACTGTCCAGGAGGGGAGTTGTTTGACTACATCATAGCAAAGGACCGTCTGTCAGAAGAGGAGACCAGGGTGTTTTTCAGACAGATCGTGTCTGCGATGGCCTATGTCCACAGCCAGGGTTACGCACACCGGGACCTAAAACCGGTAAAACTGCCAACACATGCATGTGAAAGTGGCTGAGAAGAAGGGATCCAAAAATAGCTGTTTCTAATGCGATACTTCAAAACGAGCATAGAAATCTGTTAATAGAAACACAGCTTTCGTCTGCAAGAGAGATACAGACCTCATAGGTTTTCCTGCTTCTCTGTGAATTTGGTTAAATATGAGTCTCATGTCTTTTCCAATGTTTGTCTCTCTGAACTTTAGGAAAACTTGTTGATAGATGGAGACCACAACCTGAAGCTCATAGACTTTGGCTTGTGTGCCAAACCTAAGGTAAATCACAATGTTTGCAGTCTTATTGTATGTGAATCAAGCTATTTGTCCAAGTTAGATTACAATAAATCCATTATAAATACACTCAAAAGCAGATTTTTAGCTTGTTGTTTGAACGAACACTGTATTTGTCACCTCATAGTCCATGTCATGGTTTGTATGTCGAAATATCTCTTGTGGTTTTTCACGTTTTTAAATGTGTCTTAGGGAGGTCTGGGCTATGAACTGATGACGTGTTGTGGGAGCCCGGCTTACGCTGCTCCTGAACTCATCCAGGGGAAATCATACATTGGTTCAGAGGTGAGAGATGAGTACTGAATGCTATTTGAGACCTCCTGAGGTTACACTTTGTCCTTATTTTAAACTGCAAAACTTAAATTTGTTTTCCCCTAACAACAATGATTACCGACCTGTTCTGAAATGTTGTCATTTCATGGTGTCCCGATCATATTCGCTGGTGTATGACTTAGTGCAGCTGAACTGTGAAATCGGTGCTGTAGCAGTTGTAATATTGCTGCTGTGTGATGTGTCACCTCCAGGCTGATGTGTGGAGTATGGGAGTGCTGCTGTTTGCTCTGCTTTGCGGATACCTGCCCTTTGATGACGACAACTGCATGATCCTATACAGGAAGATTACCGTAAGAGAAAAGTTGTGTTCAGCTATGCAATTCAATGTGCGTTTATTTTTATTTTATATTTTACTTCTGGAATGGATTACCCTATGAATTCATAAAGTCAGGGTTTCTAAATTGCTCTTAAATATTTTTCTCAGTCTTACAGAAACGTTGACACTGCTGGAATATTATCACCAAATTCATTTGTTTGTTAATGTATTATTGTGTATTATATGTAATATTGTGTTTGTTGTTTGTTTTTCTATCTTCAGAGTGGTAAATATATCAACCCCAGCTGGCTTTCTCCTGGTAGTATCCTCCTCCTCAACCAAATGATGCAGGTATCTAAATTGTTGCCTTTTTCTCTGTATTAATCGATCGCCCACTGTGACTCTTCCTCTACACCAGTTTTCCGGAAAACTCCTTTCATGATTTAGAATTGGGTTATTTCACTCTGGTTCTGGTGGGACCAAAGCAGATCTGTGTATATGTGATATTAATTTACCACAACATGAGCATAATTTCTAGCTTTGAAGGTAAAAACATTGTACACTACTGGCACATGATTGCTTTATTTTGTAGCACATTTGTAGTTTTTCCCAGGGTTGTTAAGGTGTAGTTTCTGTGTGTGTCCTGTAGGTGGACCCCAAGCGGCGTCTTACTCTTCGACATATGCTGGAACATCCCTGGATGATGAAAGACTACAACAGCCCCGTGGAGTGGTACAGCAGGCAGCCGGTACACACACACACACATATGCATATGCATATGCATAGACATAGACTTACATGCACCACTTCAAATCCCGGAGTAGCCTTTTACTTTAGACAATATGAGTTCTATGAAGGTCTGTTGTGCTCACAAATAGAAACTCTGAAAAGAAGTGCTTCTTGAGGTTTGTGTAAACACTGTGGGGTCTGTTGCAGCTTGGTTATATAGACGAGGACTGTATCACAGAGATGGCAGTCAACATGAAGCGATCCAGAGAGAGCACCACAGCGCTGGTCAAAGAGGTAGGCAACAGTGGGTGTACACTTCTGAGTGTCACTATTGATGTTTATCGTGCTGATCAGTTCATCATCTGTTGGTTTTGTTGTGCTTTGATGGCCCAATCATAGCAACTTCAAATGAAAATAATTATCGTATCCCAATTATCATGTGTAAATGTATTGTACCTTGTTTCTTTTAAGTATGCAGTTTCTCCATCTTTACTTCCTCAGTGGCGGTATGACCAGATCACAGCAACCTACTTGCTGCTGTTGTTGAAGAAACAACAGGGCAAGCCTGTCCGCCTGCACCCTGAGGCTACTCTCCGTGAGGACTGTTCTCCACTACACAGAGGATTTCAGGTCAGATTGGAAACTACAACTCCCACAATGCTTTACTTTATGTTTGAACTGCTATCTTCCTTTTTAAGGTGAATGTTCAGCATTTTATGATTTTTTTTTAATATTTTGTGTGATTAGACTCTGCCGTTCAAATTTCCAAAGTCCAGAGTGCATCTTTTTGTCTAACAAGTAGTATATTTTCTCATTTTTTCCAGAACAGGGAAGTTCTGCACTTGAGTGAAGATGAGGATGCTGTAATTCTGGGTTCTTTGGATCTCTGCTCAGACTACATTGACGATTGCCCATGGATATCTGCCAAGCAAAACACACCACAAGGAGTTAGGGATCGAACAGATAGACACACCAACAGCAAGGACACGGCACGTGTAAGTTGGGACAAATGTTCAATGTTTTGATTAAAAAACCTTGTTTGGTTTGTATCTGTACCTGAAGGGAAATGTACTCATACAACATTTATCTCTTGTTTCTATTTCTAAAGATAATGGCTTCTCCATCAGTAGAGAAAAGACGTGTTTATAGCCCGACCCCAGAGAGGGGGCCAACAACGGCACAGCACCGCCATGAGAGGAGGGACAGAGACCAAGAAAGAACCAGTGACAACAAAGAGAATATTGCTATGCAGGAGAAAGATGTTGAAATATTTGCCTTGCCTCCTCCTCGCACTCCTGGTTCTAGCAGAAAGAATGCACGCCCCAACAAGAATGTGTTGACCACACCCAATCAAAATCAGTCCAATGGCACCAGAAACACTGTTGTCACACCTAAAGGTAAGAATAATCCTTTGACATATAGCAATAATGCAGGACAGATAATGCTGTTTCTGTCCATCTAATGGTTTTTGTACACTGTAATTGTTCTCTGTTCTAAAGATAAGCTTGAAGTGTAAACTCTATTAGAGTATTTGCATTAGCCAACTGCCCTTCTGTGTGTTTCCCTCTTTCATTTATTTATCTGGCTGTCCCTCTCGGTCTCATGCAGCTCTCATAATCACAAGTGCCACATCCACATGGCACACATTTGCACGTAAATTGTCTTCTGGTAATAAACTCATTTATTGGACCTGTTTTTATCCCAAAGCCACTCATATTTCCATGATTTAGCTGTCATTACGCTACGGAATGGACACACACACACACATTTATCACTGTTAACTCAAAAGTGAGGTTATTATCAGGAAGCTAATTCTATTCACTTATCTTTAAATGAAGGACATTAATATGAATGGAGAATCATTAGTCTTAATTATTTGTAGGGCTGCACCTGACTCAGGCTATTAAGTCGGGAACAGCTGACGGTACCTGAGACAGTTGACTGTGATGTTGCACATCAGGAGAAAACATTTTTAATACAATGCACTTGACATGCGGTTGTGGGGACTGTTACTCAGGACTTTTGGACAGCTACAGCACAGTCCAAGCACCACACTCAACTCATAACATTTTCATGTTCTGCTTTTGAGACTTGTGTTCAAAATCCTTAGTGACGATGGAAGTTTAGCTGTCTGTGCTTCATTCAGCACGTCAAAACAGCAAACAGGAACAAGTGGTGCTGCTCTGCATGATGGTGCTCTGCCTCACACTGTCCTTGTTTCTATCACCGCTCTCTGTTTCTATTACCGTCTGGTATTAAGTGAATTGTGAGACATTACTCTAAAGGGTTTCAGCCTGCATATGCAGCTGAAAAAAAGGTAATGGTTCAGTTAACATGATGTGTGTTGACTCTGAGCTTTAGCAGATGATGATTTCAGTCATAGATGTTTAGGGGCAGCCCTTAATATTTAGTATATTCTCTGCCCGGATGTCAAAGTCAATATTTTCAAGTTTAAACTTGACCACAAGCTGGCTATTGTACTGCCTTTGACCTAATTGGGGTTACTCCCCTGGAACCTGGCTCGGTACTTCTCTTTATACAGAATCCTCTTCTCTAAGGTACAGCTGACATACTTACACGCACACATAGAGACACAGTGGCCTGTGTGTGTCTGTCCCCAGGCACGCACTGTGACAGGTGTAGCCGTCTCTTTCTTCTGCTCACTGTCCCATGTGGGCTGTAGAGACATGTGTTGCCACTAAAGCCGAGCTCTCAGTGTGTGTGTGTGTATGACTGTGAGACACACGGAGACTACTTGTCTCTGTGTATACCAAAACCTTTTGTGTTTTCAACTTCTGTGTCACATCCAGCCAGTTCTATACTTAAGACCAGTGGACTATGTCAAAACGTTCACAGTAAATCCCACACAGTATTCAGTATTCATCTTCTGTTTCCTCCAAAGTGTCACTATTCCACATTGTCAGGAGTCAGAAGAGTTCATAGGATTTTCGTTTTCAATCATTAAAATGTGAGATTACACCTGAGCCTCGTTTAGACACGCACCTCTTGAAGTAAATCTTGTGTCAACGGTAACGTGGCGCCACCAATCTCACTAGGTTGGTTGTAGGGATGTTTTTGTTCTGCAAAGGTCTCAAGTGAGTTCACATTGATGTAAAGATCACACCAACACAGGGTTGAAATGTGGAGAGCCAGATATATTTGCTGTGCGGCTGAGGGCAAAAAAAGGGCAATAAAACACACACACACACACAACAATAATCAGACCAGCACACTCTATATTTTCAATTTTCATTCATGCCAAGCAACTGAATTAATGAATATCCAGCCAAACGCTTCATAGAGCATGTGAGCAAACACTGAGGGAATTAAATGAGATTTCTAATTTAACTTGTGCACTGTCAGCCTTCATGAAAAAGACGAGAAGATTCTTTAATGTTTAAATGATCATGTTGATGCTGAAATGTATTTGGGAAGCGAGGGCAAGCTTCCTATGCAGTCACAGTGATCCCAATAATTAAGGCTTCAACAGCGAAACATTGAGATGCAACAGTGATTCAGCCAAACAGTCCTCATCATTGCTATTATAACATTTTTAACTCTGGGTCTTCATCTTTAACTTTGCAGTGTCTGAATTAAGCCGTTATGTAAGATGCCTTTGCCTGACTTTTAAGCTGTTTTTCTCAGTGGCTCAACGACAGCCAATTTGAAGAGATTAACTGTCTATGTTCACTTTTTAAACTTCAGTGTGATGTGTGTTCTAGCTGGAGGTAGTGGATCTAAAGAGTCCGGTAAGAGGAGAGCAGCAGAGAACAAGGAGGCTGCCAGCATTGAGATGCTGGCCTTCAGTCCTGAGCGAAGGTGAGTGTCTTTATGTCCCATATGTTTAAATGAACGACATGGAGGGACAGGTAAGAGCCCTCAGATTAAAGGCCATCCAAAGAGATGACATGCGGGACCCTGTTTGCTCCGAAGGTCCCGTTCTTTGGACATGGCGGGTACAGCAGACAGTGGGAAGAAGAAGAGAGGAGGGAAGGTGTTTGGTTCCCTGGAGAGAGGCCTGGACAAGGTGATCACCATGCTCACTCCCAGCAAGAGACGAGCAATGCGTGATGGCCCACGCAGGATCAAGGTATGTGCAAACAGACAACCATGTTGCCTGTGTACGTTATAGGAGACCCTCCTGATGATCCTGTGTCTCTCTTCCTATAGGCACAGTACAACGTGACCCTCACAAGTCAGACCAACCCAGACCAGGTCCTCAATCAGATCCTCTCCATCCTGCCAGAGAAAAATGTAGATTTCATACAGAAAGGGTAAGAACATCCATCTTATCTTCTCTTTCTGACCAGGTCACAAATACAATGTGTTAACATGTTATTTTCGTCTCCTTTGACTCAGGTATACCCTGAAGTGCCAGACGTTGGGTGACTTTGGGAAGGTGAACATGGCGTTTGAGCTGGAGGTGTGCCTGCTGCAGAGGCCAGAGGTCGTCGGTGTCCGTCGCCAGCGGCTAAAGGGAGACTCCTGGGTCTACAAGCACCTGGTGGAAGGCATCCTCGCCACATCCAGCATCTAAGCACTTTCTTGGCAGTGACCTCTGACCTTTTTGTGTCAGCAACCTGAAGCCCTTCTCTATATCAAAGAATAAAGGATGACTAATAAGTGACTGCTGCAGATTCGTAGCATCACTGATCAGTTCTTCATTATTGTCACAGATTTTTGTGATTGTCCTCATGTCAGCCTACAAGCCCCAGAATACATGTTACATTAAACTTATGAGAAACAAATGTCAGGATCCTGTACAGAATATCTTCTTTTGTGTAGAATATTGTTTTACGTCCCTTCTTCATAATTATGTGTCATAGGATCACTGTTAATCCACTTAGGATGAAAGTGTGTGTGAAATGTAAAGAGGCTATTTACAGTATAACTTCCAGCTGTTATTACCATATTTATGGCCTGATGTTGTTTTTCTACCCTGTAGGTGGTAAACTTGATTGAATAACAAAGAAGCAGAGCAATTAATAATTTACTGACTTTCTTTCTTAAGTGTTTGTCTGTCTATAATTTTCTGATCATGATGTTTTAACTAAGCTTCTAATTGTTATTATCTGTGTTTGTCTGTCTTTCAGTGTGTATGTAAGATGTTTACTGACAATGTAAAAAGAGCGAAATAAATAGTTTCTGGTTACAAAATGACTCTTCTGTGGGTGGATGTGAGCTCACTGGCTTTTTTTTCTGAGTTACAATTTAGCACAAGACCAATGTAAATCTATTTATATAGTTTTTAACATGATGCATATACCTGAGATACTGCCCAGGCTTGTCCTTACTTTATCTTAAAAAAAACAGGAAAGGATAATAATTCCGCTTTGATGCTCCAAACGGTGGATGATCATTGTTATGGTAGGAACAGCTGTAGGGGTGTGATTGAGATGGGCTGACTAAACGACTAAATAATCATCAGTGAAGAGCTCACTGCAACATCTGATCAGAACAAAATGGAAGAGACGGATGGTTCCCCTCCCTCTTCCGTGACAAGATGCCATTTAGTCACGACAGTGTTGCAGGAGATCAGGATTTATTTATGGTCGGTTCTCCTTGGCGTCTCAGCAGGGAGGAGAAGGGTAATGGTGGGCTGAGGTGATGTTAAGGGGGGTTGAACCTTAATGGAGTCTGAGCAGAGTGGGGGTGGGATGATAATTTCAGACAGAGGTGAAGGTTGGATTTGAGCCCATATTCTCTCTGTTCCTCCATCAGTAATGCCTCCTGCTGGGCTGAGGTTGGAGGATCAAAGCTGCCGGTGTGTTGTGGACAACAGCTGGAACAAAGCTGCTGTCACTGGACTCGCAGCCTGTTTGAAAATGACTCTCTCCTCTGCTCTTTTCCTGCTCTTGTGCAGTCAAGTTCCCGTCCTCTCCACCATTTCTTTAAGTTGTTCTTCTCTTTCTCTCAGCATCAATCGCTAATTGATCAATAGGTCCCTCAAGATTGCCTTTGAAGGCTGTCTGTGGCTTTTAAGTTGAACCTTGGTGTCATATTGTTTTGTTTGCATTGAGTGATTCTTGTCTTTGTTCCTCCATTCAAACAGGGGGCACTGCAGTCCTGAAGCTCCAGTTGGAAAACTAATGAGCTTGCCCATAGAAGGATTAATGGATTCAAGCTGAGAAACTTTGCAGAATGTAGAGCAGCGTGATTCCCACAGCGGGACTTTGTTTGGGTGAGTAGAGGGGTAATTCTCTAATAAACTGCTGTTGTCATGAAATTAAATCGTTGCTGTTTTCAGGCATTTGATTGCAGAGCCGTGCAGGACAAATGAGGCTTCTGTTGACAATCGCTCTCCTTCTCCTTGTCTCATGTGAGTTTGTGCCTCTGGAGAGGGGCTGTTACATTCATACGTTCAACAATCCGTTTGCTGTAAGACACCTCCATTTGTTTTTGTCCCTCTGTCTGCTTATCTTTGGCTGCAGGGCTTCACAAGGCCCAGATGCCTAATGGCACCTTGCACCGAGATCCTTGTGAGGTAAGTTCATGGAAATAGAAGGACAGAGAAGCAGTATTATATCTCAATGTCCCCTTTGTTTTTGCTCTTCTAGGCAGCGTCCATGAGCGAGGCTGCAGTGACTCTCCTCCTGTCTCCTCTGTCTCTCTACTCCTGGCTGGCCTCCACACTGGTCCGACTCGTCCTGTCCGTCCCGGGTTTCGTCCTCAGCGTCCTCCATCACTCCCTGCTGCTCTGTCTGGTTGGGCCTTGGTGCATCGCCACCGTCTCCGTCTCCTTGCTGCTCACCTGTCTGCATGTAGCCCTGTACCTTCTTCACCTGGCCTTGGTGGTCGGCGTTGTGGCCATTTTGATCCTCACGCAGGGCAAAATGTCTGAAAGTGACACCGGCAGTGAGAAAGTGCCGCAACAGCAGAAGAAACCAGAAAGACGCATCAGCAACGGCAGACTGAGGATGTTTGTTTGCAAAGCTGAGTCGTAAAATGTTGGTTTTTTTTTTAATAAATTCACCTCAGTTTTGTTTGGAACTTCTTCCATCTTCATTTATTTAATGAACATACTACTCTACTTGATTTTTTTAATTATAATTATTCTGTTTAAATTGGCTTTGAGACATTTTGTAAGGAAGCAATAAGAAAGAAAAAAAAAAACACTGATTAGTACACATCCTTGTGACCTAAATGAGGTTGAAAATATGTGCTAGCTGCTACTTTAACCAACGGCCTGCAGTTGCCCACTTAACGTCTCTTTCATTTTTTCTCCTCCCTCTATCTCTAAATGTGCTTCCCCCAATTATCTGAGGATTGTTTCACTGTTTTCTTCCCATCTGCAAATGTTATCATTAGACATGTCTGTCAAATGGAGATGAGCGGAAAAGAGAGAAAGAAGCAGGAAACAAGGGGAACTGTTCTGCATTCAGTGTGTCGGCGCCGTTAAATATTTGTGGAGTCCAACAGCACAAACCACAATCCTGAAAAACACTAATAAAGGGAGTTAACAGCGAGCGAAACTACATGTGGTCGCACCCGTTGAGTCAGGATAGTGAATGCTTGCCCAACCAGTAAACAGTATGCGCCGATGCACACTGGGTCTCAGATCCCAGGGAAGCATTAAAAAACCGCACACAAAAAAAAAACAATTTTATTGAAACTATTAACACTTCAGCCGAAGGGTTTAGTCATAAAAGTAATGTGTGAACTTTGTGTGCTGAGTGTGTGTGAGAGACAGACAGAAAGACAGGGGGAAATGAGGCAGGATCATAGAGATTTATTACATGGCCGCGGCATCCTAATTAGCATAAAGACTGGACCGACCCACTCAAGCAGAGAATTAAAAACCTTAATTGTGCTGTCAGCCTTCCTCTCTCTCTCTCTCACTGTTGACTCGACTTCATTCCTCTCGCATACGTCTCCTCCCGCCCTCCTTCCTGCTTATGAAGTAGGCCTCCGTCCACGCCGTTTAATTGTTGGTGATAAATGGGATGTTTGTAATTGTCTCATAGATGGAACGAGGACAACGGAGATGGTCTGAAGGAGGGAGAAGAGGAGGAGGACGACAGGGAGTTTTCCTATTTCGCGAGTGGAGAGTGCAGAGGCCATTTATCAAAGGTTTGGTTGAAGGAGGAGAATTAACTTGGAAGGCACAGGCGAGGAAATTAGTCGTGTGGGATTCCAGGCCAGACTGGAGCGACATTTGGGGGCAACTTAATGCAGCATTCAAATCTTATTGGATGAAAGGCCAGGATGGGAAAGTTACCTATGTTTAGGACTTCAGAACATCCTCATCATCAAACAGTATCCAGACCTTTGCTGCCCTATAGAACATCAGAAAATTAGAAATCAGGAAGTGTATGTCTAGTACGACAAATTAAAATATGAAACCATCGCATATGAAGAGCTGAAGCCAGAAAAATTTGGTATTTGGTTAAAAAAGTTTGTTGTTGGTGTTTGCAGCATTTCACTTTAACTTTGATCACCTTGAACTCTGTACTTATGGGTGTGTAAGGCTACAAAGAGTATTAGTATAACAGAATAAACAGTAGTAGGAGGGAGGGAAGAACGTAGAAGAAGAAGCGCAGCGGTGAGCGGTTTCTCAGGAGGAGGAGGAGGAGGAGGAGGAGGAGGAAGTGTTTGCGAGGGTCAGTTCAGTTTGTGCGTCTCTGCTGTCAAAGCCTCTCCTGCAGCAGCAGACGAGGTTAAGACTTAAGAGGCCGGCCCCTCTCACACAGCCTCTTCTTCCTCAGCGCTGACAGCTCACGACACACACACACAAACGCACACACACGCACACACACTTGTGGACAACAGTGCTCTCAACATGCATTGCCTTAAACTTTCCACTTTACCCCAATCCTTCCACCTCCTTTTTAACCTATCTGCTCTTCCTTTCCATCTCTCGTTTCCCTCTCTGACTCTTGCTCTCCCTTTGCTTCAGTTTGCACGTTTTTTTTTTATTTTCTATATTTCTTCTTCTTCTTTTCTCTCTCTCTAATTGGTCTCCGCTAGGTTAGCTGAGACAGGCCTATTCATCATAGCACTATCCTCAGAGACAGACCCTCAGGGAGCGAGGGGGAGATAGACAGAGTCAGACGGGAGGGCGAGAGGGTCTGCCGCTTGTCAACCTGCTCCTCTCTTCTTCTTTCTTTTCCTCCTCCTCCTCCTCCTCCGTTCTCCCTTTTCTCCTTCAGTTAGTCAGTTTGGCAAGCGGTGGGAGACGGGGAGGAGGGAGGGAGGGAATGTAGACACATTAGTTAGGCTATTAGTTCAACACGCCGCCTCCATGCCTGTCAATGGTCCGACATCCACATCCTCACACACACGCACACGCACGCACACACACGCACACGCACACACACACACACACACACACACGCACACACACACACACACACACACACACACACACACACACACACACACACGTCTGACACTTGTTACATGTAGTATCTGTGTGTGATTGTGGATAGTGAGTGACAGGCGGAGGGATGGAAAAACTTTACATGGAACTATGTGTCTCGTCATTTCTGGTGCCCGGGGAGCGTTAATGAGTGAAACACAATACATGAGGACTGTGTATAAGCTTGGCTTGTGTGTGTGTGTGTATCTGTGGATGTGTGTGTGTGTGTGTTTGAACATGAACGCTGCTGTAAAGGGCAATGGGAAGCATGTAAAGACTGATTCTGTGAGGTCCGAGTGTCGGCTCTGATAAGGTCAAACTAGATTTCCTCCACTGTAAATGTGCCAGAGAGTTTCTCTTCATTTGAGGATCCGACAGCACTGGCCAGCAGAGGACTGGAGGGCTTCCCATTGAGATGACTTTTTATCACTCAGCTCTGATTCCTCAGTTATGACACCAAACCATTAAAGGTGATGATAGAAACAGGTGACGTACAATTACATGAGGAAGTGAGACTGACAGTTGCAAGGTTCAGTGACTCACAACCTTATTGGCCCCTGTAACTAAGCAGCAACGTATATACATGTTTGTTGCATGTCTTTAGTAAAGTGTATCCACCCATAACACTAAGAGAGGAATGCACTAATGGTAGAGAGCAATGATGGAGAGAGTGTGAAAGCAAACACAACAGACGTCATGAATATGCAACATGTGTGAGGCTCCATCCGTTTTCTCGGCTTCTCTCTTCCTTCTTCTCCTGCTTCCTTCAGTCGCCCTGCTCTCTCACTTCTAATATCTCCTCAGCATCTTTTCCTCTCATCCTTCTTTCTCTCCTGTATCAGCCCCTCTTCGTTAATCAGCTGAGGCCCAATTATACTCAGTTGGCCTCGCACCTCCTCCAAACAGGGGCTCCGGAGGGCCGAAAGATACCGATACTGACTGACGTTAATTTGCGTGACTTCTTGCCCTCCATAAGTACCACTGTTGTCTGTCTTCTCCCTTTGTATATGAAGCCAGGGAATGAGGAAAAGGAAAAAGAAGGGGTATGACACACCAGGATCTAATCGTGTTATGTAATCTGGAGGAATAGGAGGAGGGTAGAGAGGGCAGAGGTTGTTGCATGGCTTTCTAACCATCCTATGCACCGTCAGGCTTTTATTTTCCAGGTAGACACTGATGTGACAGATGGTAAATAGGCATTGTTCGGAAAATTGACCGTGTTTGGCAACCGGCATCGCCAAGCTTCTCTAAATTTGGCTGAGAAGAATGAGACTCTCCTCGCATGCCTGAATATTTGTGCCTTTAGTAATAAAAGCAAAAAGAGAATGTGTCTGTGTCAGGGCCCCGTAGGAGGTGACCGATTGTATGAAAAGCAATTATTTTTAAACAATGTCGTAATCCCACTCAGATAGCTAGAATAAAACAGTCACATTTAACTTCGAGTGGAACACCATTTTTTTTTGGCCACTTGAGGGCAGCGGAAACAAGTTCAGTTAACATACCACTGACATTTTACCACCTTTTATTTTGGTAGGGAAATATTGTTGTGAATGTGAGTCCAATATTTGCTCTTTAGTCTCCTCGATGGCTCTGCACCTGCTAACTGCTCCACCGGGTTCAAAGCATGTAACATATAGAGGATTTGAATATTATCAGGCCATTAAAATGTGTGTTATCAGTAGCAATGATAGATATGAGGTAGTACGGGCCCTCCTCTACCTCCTCTAGTGAAAGTGACGAATGCCCTCTGGCAGCCGTATTAATAATGACCACAGAAAGGGATTAAATCAGATGACGTCCATACACAGCTTTCTAAAGTCGAGGAGCGCTGTAGTCACTGATAATTCTCTGTGAGTTCATCACTAAGACACATGACCTTTCATAAATTGATACGGCTTTAAAGGTACAATCTGCAGCAGACCTGAACAAGCTCCACCTTAATATTTCACACTCCAAATCATACCAGCAGAAAGTTTGTGTGTCCACCCTAATGTGAGCATGAGCCAGAGGGTGAAACTGTCTTTGCATTGGTTGATCTACGTTTCAACACGACCCTTTGGTCGCAAGCTTTGTGTAATGACTGACAGAATGAGATCACTACAGCTTTCTCCCCGTAAGGTGGCTGGTCAGGGACGCTGCTCCTTTGCTCTGCTGCGGTACGGAAAGCCCCGGGACTCATGTATCGTGAAGAGCTCTGGAGAGAGATAGTTAGTTAAGTCGATGAGTAAAGGCACAGCCCGCTGGTTTAGCTGTGGCTTCTTCGCGCTACAGTGACTCACTGTGGATCTCCGTAGAGAGATCGGAGTAGAGCTGCTGCTCCTTTGCACTACAACAGCTCACTGTCGCCTCGAAGGAACAAAGTGTTTCTATGAAAGAAGACGGACCGACGCTACCTTGTTCCGGCTAAATCGATCCCCCTCACAAATTATCCCTTTAAGTGTCGATCTGTTAGTATACAAAGCTTCACAGCGACATGCTTAAAAGGTCCTTTAGCTGGCGAAGAACCAAACTCACACACACAGACATTTACACACAAAACATCACTTTGCTGTGCTGGTGTGTTGGGCAGACACCCAAGTTGCGGACAGCCCGGCCTGTGTCTCAAGCTGGGTAGATGCTGTTTTCTGTGTGTGTGGCGTGTTGTCGCCATGTCTTGGCTTGTGTCCTATTATCACCCCTTTCCCCCTTCCTCCTCCTCCTCCTCCTTCACACACACACACACACACACACACACACACACACACACACACAAACAAACACCACATACACAGGAGGGCAGAGGTGTGTATGTGTGTGAGTACTCGGCCAGCAGCCAAGAATGCAGCACAGGGACACTTGATGTGTGTGTATGTGTGTGTGTGTGTGTGTGTAGGTGTGTGTGTGTGTGTGTGTGTGTGGGGGGGGGGGACTCCAGATGCCCCGCAATGAGATGAGTGTCCTCAGGATGAAAGGGGATCACACTGCGATAGAGACAACCTCCAAGCCTGAAGTACAGACTGGATGTCGAGGAATGTGACGTTTACACCAGCTAGACGTGTGTGTGTGTGTGTGTGTGTGTGTATTGTTTGAGTGTGTCACATTCGCCTGTGAACAACGATGTATGCAGGTAAGCACTCACACAGAACCGATCGCTTCCAAAAAATTATTTTTTTATTCTGAAGGACCAATAAAATTATGGCAAATATTTACAAATAATTACTTCTTAGCTTCACATTACAGGTACATAAATGGAATAATTAACCAACAACAGTCACTCAGGTGAACAGGTGGACAGGTACACAGACTGAGTATGAGGAGATGCATCAAGCAAACTGCAATTTAATGTTTCACAGTAAACTAAACCCCTGGAAATAAAATAACAATAATATTAACAATAGAAATATAAAAAATAAGCATAATATCAAATTCACCATTTATTTCTAGTTTTCTGAACAAAAATGGTCACAATTCAGAAAAAAGAAACGAAACGAGAGAAACAAAAGGAGAGAAATCAAGTGATATGATATCTTTGGCAAATTCGCACTGCAGTAAAATACATTCAAATATTAAGACAACACACAACACTCAAAGAGAAAAAACACCAAGTTTTGTTTGCAACTACTAAAAAATTGAATAAAAAACATACACATTTTCTTAAAGAAGCTTTTCTTTTACTTTTTTTTAAATCCTCCCCTCCAGGATATTTAAAGGCATTTCTTATCTTCATTTCGTGTTTGTATCTGTACGTCTTTTCAGATATTTTATATGTTTTTTTTGTACAAGAATCTATCATTTAAAACAGGCATCACAGGCTTTGGTGAATGTTACAGATATGTTCTCCCTTCTCGTGTTTGATTTGAAGAATAGAGCGAGCTGAATTAATTAAACCTAATTCTGTGTTTGCATCGATCTTTGCATCCTGATGTCTTTTGTTTGTCCTTTTTTTTTATTTTTTACAAAAACATCACAGATATAAATACACCCCAGATAGGAAGCCATGAACGCAAAAGAAACTCCAGATTGTTACACGAAAGGCCACAGTAAGGTGAAAAATCATGTTTTGTATTTTTTTTCTTGACTCTGCTTAAAAAAGCAGTCAATTTTTGTAGGCTGTGTCTTGTTTATATCTTCCACAGTTGAATAATATTAAGATGTACAGAACATTGTAACACTTCAGCATGAGATCTGTCCAGAGCTTAGTTATATCAGCAAGCATGAAACAGATTGTGCCACTAATTGCTGTCAAGATGTGATGCTGAAATCCCCTCAGGTTTCATGAAGGCAATAGCCATCTTCATGGATTCATATTGAGATACAGTCGGGCTCTGCACACTCGCTGAGAAATCACAATAAAGGAAAAAACTCATTTGCATTTTTTTCAGTTTCCTATTTGATTGGGAGCCGTGATAAAAATTCCGGATGCAGCAGTGCTGTTTTGCTTGATGTGAAACTGTTAAGTTTTAATGCTCTGTAAGCACATAAAGAGACAGAATCTCAGAGAATTTTACTGGTCAAATAAAGACACTGGCAGCAATATTGCCATTGAAATGACCTCGCTTTGGCACAAAACCCCCCCCTGATTCATTTCTCTGCAGAATTTCTGTCAGGACAGTGAGCATCACGTCTGAATAGTCAGAGAGAAAAGTAAAAAAAAAAAGGTGAGGAAAAAGGATTAATGGGGCTGTCTGAAGAAAGAGGGACGACTTTTTGTGGAAGGTCACAGGCCTGAAATCAACAGAATAGTTTAATATTCCTAATCCTGGTGGTGTGGTAGTGCTACAGGAGGGGAGAGGAGAAGGGGGGAAGACGAGTGCATGAGATATGATGAGATTAGGGTTGGGGGGGCAGGATGAGCTTCTGATGGCACAGCAGGTTTGGCCTCCTCTGGGGAACACAGGGGCATGAGAGGAGGGGCGATCACTACGCCGCAAAGGACAAAGGGAGAGAGTGTGTGTCTCTTCTTATATTTAGGTGAGTGTGTGTGTGTTTCTGTGTGTGTGTGAGTGTGGCCTCTGTTCGCCGTGCTTCCGTAAAGTACCACCCACAATGACAGTCCACCCTAATCTCTGCAGTCAATGTCATGGCTGCCAATCAAAAACCAACGCAGCCCAATGAGAATCCGTTTCCTTCCCTATGTGAACCAATTAGGTCAAAGCAATGGCAAGGCGAAGCCGTATCACTATGAGATGCATAGTCAACAAATAATCCTGTTAATGTATCAGTGGATTCTTGGCGAAAAGAATTTGGCCTGTTTGGTGTTACAGCTTCCAGCCAGTGAGCGCAGGAGACCGGATTCACCTCCTCAAGGAGAACGGCATTCAATCAATATTCGTTCATGTTTACAGTAGTGTCTGTGTGTGTGTGTGTGTGTGCGTGTGTGTGTAATTCATTTATAAGATCCTCTGATTGGATAAAAAAGCAATATAAATCAAGAGACTTGTAATGTCCGTCGCTCACTTGCATTTTGTACAATTTGTGCCTTTTGTTAGCGTTCACTCGTCAAGCCAGTGAGTTCTGTTTAGCCCTGATGTGCAACGCCAATACGACCTGTGTTAGGTATCACACTCCTGCATGGACCATTTCAGTCATATCCCATAACACAGTTGAGTATTACAGGAAGAATGTTAAAAAACAAAAATCAAATAGGCAATAACAAGACTTATAATAGGTTTGTAAAGCAAATTTTTTGAGGCAGCGAGGCATCAAAGGCTGTTAGGAAAAGACCGAAAATCAATTTGTCGACTACTGAGATGCTTTCAAATTGGCTCAAGAACGGTCAGTTTGGAAAGAAGCGTTGATGCGTCCTCGATGTTGCCTGCCAGACAGCAAAAGAGGAATAGTGAGTATCAAGATCAAGGTGATCCTGAGGAGGGCATAAATGTTTCTAACAAATGTCCCTGCAATATGTTCAACAGTTAGTTCATCTGCAAATGTGCCACCAATGTCGCTGACAGGCCTCGAAACATTTATTCTAACAGGGTAAGTAGAGGACGTAATACGCTCAATGCTCAGCTCACTGAGAGCAGTTCTAACATTCTTCCTGTATCAGAGGATCTGTGACTGAAATGTCCCAGTTTTTGGAGAAATCCATGTCTTGCTTAACATATATAGTATAAAGTCCTGGATCAGGGAAAGGTCTCGTCATCGCAGCTTCAGTGTAACTCGGTACATTATGGAGATAACATATTCTACCACCATGTCTCTGGATCAACATGATTTTATTTCGGGAGTTGCAGTTTGGGACGCTGAAATCTTGTATTTTCGTGATGCATGGTCAGTCGGGGGTGTTTACATATATAAAACTAAAGGCACTGTCCTTGTTTTCAGCTGGTGTGGTTCAGGTTCAATAATGCCTCAGAAAGATCTAGAGAGAGAAAGACAGAAATAACGAAAGGCTCCCGCTGCGGTTGCGTGCTGGCGGCACAACAGGAGAGCTGTCATAAGAATCTTCTTTAGAGTTGTGTACGCACAACTTTTAAGGTCTACAAATGTGAAAAGGATCCACTCTACCACTAAATCCAAACCCAGGAGTGACAAAGAAGAGAAACGAACAGCTTGGTTTATAGGTATATGTTCATATAACTATATTTTATGTCTCACGCTGCAGATTCGGTGCCTCCAATCTGTTTGCTATTAAAACTACACAGTAGCAACGAAGCACTACGGTCAGCCACACATACCCGAAAAACAAAGAAAGAAACAAAAAGATGTGTAAACACTCGCAGACGATGGCTAAAAACAACACCACAAACCTCTCGGTCTTTTTTTTTTTTTTTTTTATCGTAAAGAAAGCTTCTTCACTAAAAATCTAAAATTCAAATGTGAAGAATTGAAACCGCTATTGACATTGAGAGTTCTCTTCTCTTTCACTAATTACTGTACACATGTTGTAATGGATAGATGTGAGACAGGAAGCTATGTCCACACAGGTGTAAGAAGATCCGGCCCGTTGCCGCAGATCAGCATAGCGGGTCCTCCAACATCGAGGCGGGACAACACACTGATTTTAGATCTGGGCGGAGGGGCCGACCTGTCTTACTCTGTCTGTACATTGAATGGGTAAGGCCTCGACCCAGGTGTCATGCATTGTCACAGCGCAGAACTGATGTAGGAGACAAACAAAAAAAAGAACAGTTTCACTTGTTTTTCACAAAAGCAACGCTTTTATAGACACAAATCCAGGATGTCAAACAACACAAGCACTCAAAAAAGGGGAGGAGAAGTACTTCAGGTTCTGAAAGGAAGTCAAGAAAAGTAAAAACGGCGCCTTTAAAACGATGATTGAGTCTCTTTGTGCTTTTGTAGTTGGTCAGCCGATCCACTAGGAGGGGCCCATCTTTGGGGAGTTTTAAAGAGAGAAATAGAAAGAGAGCAACAGAGAGAGAAATCGGGTGCTCCCACCTCCTGCTTCTTCTTTTTGAATATTCAGGAAGCAGATAAAAATGGCGTCTTATTCAATGGCACCTGTGTCAACTGATACCAGGCAACAAACTATAAACAGGAAAAAAAAATCTCAGTCGGATCACATTTATAAACAAAGACTTCTTTTCATATTGAACGTTTTTTTAAGATTTCATATTTTACTGCGTCATCATCATCATCATCATCATCATCATCATCATCATCATCATCATCATCATCATCATCATCACTATTCTAGCACAACAGCGTGACACATATTATAAATCATTACAGGCATTTACTCTCATCACGGAGTGCAGCGCAGAAAAGCTTCTTAATATATTACTCTGTGTCTCCTCCAACATAAATAGCTCTTGATCAGGACTAAATCTTGGCTGGGGGGGTTGGATAGCACCTTCCTGTACAACAACACTCCCTGGTTGGTCTTATTTTGGTCTGATGTGAACATGTGCACTGTTCAGTTTACAGTAGAGGTCTGTGCTTTGTCTGTTGGGATGTGGCTGCTAACGACTGAATGAATTTATAAAAGTGAACACTCCCATTAAAAATCCAGGTATCCCATCCTTTAAGCATTGCAATCGAAAAAAGAAGAGGCTAGAATGACGATGTTATGGTAGCAATTTTGGTCATTTAAAGTTACGTGAATTGGATTGTCTTAACTTTACCGTAACGTGGCATAGAAAACTGATTGACTGATGGCAGGTCGTAAAAACGGTGTTTGAAGAGGTGACTTTGCTCTGATCAGCTCGTACTATTTCATCAAAAATATTCCCAGCCTTAAAAACACAACATTTAGCCCAAAGAGATTAAAAATCCAGATCCTTTTCATGTACATGGCATCCCTTGGATTTTTGTAAATAGCTGGTTGAAAAGAAAGATGGCAAACAGAATAGGGACACCAAGTTTTATGGAGCATGGGAGTGTTCAAATTTTCGAAAATGTACGTCTGAAACGCTCTGATCATCCTTCAGGTGTTGACACTGCAACGTTTGTGTCCTCACAGTAAATT
The DNA here is from genome assembly GCA_901007825.1 of Macroramphosus scolopax. Classification (NCBI taxonomy): domain Eukaryota; kingdom Metazoa; phylum Chordata; class Actinopteri; order Syngnathiformes; family Centriscidae; genus Macroramphosus; species Macroramphosus scolopax. The sequence continues at coordinate 16,848 of CAAKHC010001927.1, read as the reverse complement.
GAACGCCCCGTCAGAAGGACTGTGATGCAGGCTAGCGGTGCACTTGGACACATAAATGCCGATTCAAAGAAAATTCAAACTTCACTGACGTCAAAAATGTGAAATCTTGTTCCTCATTGTCATCCGTGCTTGGGGCAGGCTTGTACTGAGCGGTGCTGGTGCTATCCGTCCCTCCCTCCTTCCCTAGTCTTCCTCTTTTTCTTCCTCCTCCTCCACTCTTAGTAGGAGGGGTCAATGGCGGTCGTAGGCGGAGGCTGTTGCAGTGGCAGCAGGGCCCGCCCCCCGTGATGTCGCGCTGTAGTAGTACGGTGACCCTGGGAAGAAACAGACACAAATTACCTTAAAGTCTCTGACGTCATATTTGTTGAAAATAGAAGGAAAATATTTGTTCAGTCCACGTTTCTCCTAATTATGAGGACAACTTGAGCAGAGCGTGAACGGACAGGAAACCTGTGTGAGTGCACAACAGCGTTCCTCTGCTCCCTCAGCCCGACAATTAAGTTCCATTTTAATTCCAGACAGGGATGGAGGGGAGAAAAAAACGTGTAATATTCTATAATTATCCTTTTACAACTTTACTGAATTGCAGTGTAAATGTAAAATGAACCGCTTCAATTTTTCTGTCAAGATTATATTTTACTTTGAATGTAAGAAGTGAAAGACATGGATGAGATGACACGAGCAGATCAGGCTAATGACAGAAAGAAATTAGACTCCCTTTCATGTACAACCAAGAAAATGAACTCCCTGACAACCTTTTCTTTGTCTCCCTTCTTCTTCTCATCACCCGACCCCCGTCCGTCCGTCCCACCCACCTACACACAGACACACTATAACACACACACCCAACTCGCACGCACACCATCGCAGTGACAGTCTAAGCTGACACGTTGAGTACAGCTCTACTACTGCTGATCCCTCGAGTCTATTCTCTCCTTAGGGGAGGTCAATCCCATACTGTAACCCACAATCACACACCTTAATACACACCGCGAAAACCCAGCTCCACGCACACACCTGTCGCTGTCACCTCATCAATCAGCCCGGCTGTGTGTTGACAGGGTCTGTCTGTCCACAGTCCACAGGTAATCTCAGGAGGCTCTTTGGGGAAGTGAGGCATTAAGCCAGCCTGACAAACTATTTAGTCTTACTCAAGACTTTAGACGCCCTCTCTCCCCTTTTGCCTCTTATTCTTAACTCGCCTTTCTTTCATTTGTCACCTTTACTCTCATCCTTTCCCCCTGTTTCCTCCTTAGCACAGCCTCGTCCTTCTTCTGCCATCAATCAGGAGCCTTTCAGTGTCTCTTTATGTGCATCTTGTCTTCTTATTATATAACTTACTTTTCTTTTTATGCTCCACAACCATCTTTCCTCCTTATGGGTCATCAAACACACTCAAACAACGTCTCAGTTCCTTTATCTCTCTCTCTCTCTCGACACCTACCTTGCATCTGTCCTGCCTGGCTGGTGAAGAGACTGGAGGAGCAGCCGATTTCCGTCCCCAGTAGAGAACCGTAATCCTGCTGAAACACTGGGGGACAGAGGGATGGAGGGGAGAAAGGAGGGAGAGGAGAGGTGATGAGGAGAGGAAATGGTCGGGGCACATTTCAAAGGTCAGCTCAGCCTGACCTCTTCTACCTACTGACCTTTACATCGTCACCCCTTGACCATCACCTTTAAATGAAACCCCCTGAAATGTCTCCCGACAATGAATTTAAGAAAGAGGCGGTAATATTTGCAGCCTTTTTTGCAAAATTGCAGAGAAATTGTGATCATTTAGATTTTTTTGTCAGGCCACGGGTACACAGACAATAATTGCCATTACAATCAAGTCATGACTTGCTCATGGGATTCGTGGATAACAAGACAAACATACAATATAATCACATCGATCTTCCAGTCGGCTGGCGGAAAAATAACAAATGCAGAGAGCCAAAGATGAGGATGGATTTTCATCCGTAACACAGCATGAGGACATTTTTAAAACATAACCAAAGTCACATCAGATGCTTATCTGGCCACTGGGTGTCCAATTCTCAATATCAAATTCAAATTTGCGTTACCAACATATCCTATAAATAGGAAGATAAGATAAACAAATACAAATACTACACAATGCCCAATATAAAACAGAATAGAATGACATATCACAAAAAATATCTATTTTTTACTGATTTATTTAAGGCCATAATTATTAATGTGGGGATGAACACGTAAATGAAAAACAGAAGTAAATGAAGTCGTCCTCCACAGTAACTATATAACATGAAATCCAACAAATCCCAAAATGCCGATGAGCTGCAGATAAATGCCTCCTAATCTTTTCATCCCTCTCACTCTCTGGTTTCCCTTTACATCAAATCCATTCACACCCCAAATTGGCTGCCTTTAAAAAAAAACCTTACACAATACAAATCGTACTGTACGACACAATGCAGAGAGAAAAGTACAATAATGAAAAAAGGAAGAAGCTCCATGAGAGATGCAGCATGTTACCAGGGAATATAAGTCGGGTGGGAACTGGGTTGTGACACAGAGTGAAATGAAATTCATTGATTTAATTATTGATCCAGTTTCAGTAATCCGCTACAGAGATATGTGAAAAAACGTACCTAATAAACTGGGGTTAGGAAATCTCCATGATTCATTGTATGTGGAGTACTGTGGATGGGAGTACGGACTGCCGGAGAAATCTCCCCCTGAAAGGACCAAACAGGAAACAGATTGTTAAAACATGTTCATTCAAATCCCTGACTTCAACAGCATCCAAGCACCCTGACGTTTCAGTAACAAGTTAAAGGATAATTACGGTATTTTTCTATTTCCCATGTGTGATGGTCGAAATGACTCATAGGGACATAAATGATTGTGATCGGTGTGGTATTGAGAGAGAACAGCAGTCTGGAGTGTTAGTTGCT
>CAAKHC010001922.1:15223-34514 GCA_901007825.1 Macroramphosus scolopax | reverse complement strand
CGCTCTATATATATATATATTATAGTTACGGCCCTGCGATTCTGCATTTCCTAACATGAAAAGCTTTAAAACAGAGACCCTCTGTGAAGAGAGCGGAAGGCTGCAGAGTTTCAAGTGTAAGATTCTCAATTGTTCCTCTTTACCTGCTCTCTGTACATATTGCCAATTTACGGTTACCAGGGAACTCGAGGGACATTAGTTGACCGTCGCCGCTCTCCTGGCATCTTTTGCCGACATTTTTTCCATCTCAGCCGCTCATCACAAGCGGAGCGCTCGTCCGGCTTTGATTGAAAAACAGATCCGAGCCTCGCACACAGCTCATATCTCATAAACCGCCCATCATCCCCCACAACCGGAGGAGGTTTATGTAAGGCATATCTTTGGCCACGTACAACAAACCGGGGGACTGGCAGTGGATACATGTCGTCTCTCCGGCTTCCAGAAAAAGCATTTACTTTGGAAATGAAGGGGAGACTTTCAATTTCTTAAAACCTATTTCTTGTCAACACTGGAGGTTAAATATTTCATGAGGCAGAGTGTGGAGTGGCTCAAGGGAGCCGCCCGTAAGGAGGTTTTCACGCCACTTTGACTGATTAGGGGATATTTCCCGAGCTGCTGTCCCATATGCTGTAACCCGATCATACCCTCGCCTTTATACAGTGGGGCAGCTGTCAGTCGGGCCTCCCTGACACAGTGGCCACCAGCAGAAAACCCCCGAAATACACTCATCAGCTGAGGAGGAGCGAATGTGATCCAGGAAAACACAAATGTGATTTGAAATTGCATTACAAGTATAAAGGCAATTTCGGCACTTCTTGCTCGCAGCATGATGTCTGTCTGTTGAAGAGTAAAATGTCATTATTTGAAGTCCCTCTCACATCTGAATTAAATGTCAGTCCGATCCTTCATAAAGCTTTCTGAAGCCCTTGAAATATAGTCAAGTGATTTTTGTTTTAAGACTTGGTTTCCCTTTTAATTATCTCTGCACGGGATGAGGAGACGATTTGACTTTAAATTCATGAAGCAGCAAGGACACGAGACCTCGTTGTAAACAAGCTAAAAAATACTTAATATCTATAAAAAGACAGAAAGGTTAATGTACTGGTATTCATTCAGTCATCTGATAACGTAGGCAGACCTGACTGTATGAAGCAGGTGAGGTAACCGAACGTAGAGACCAGCCTCCTCTGGAGGAGCTCTGGCGCTAAGTGAGGGATCGGGGAGTGTTTCAGGTAGGAAGCTCTGTGCCCTGGATGAATTTTTAATGGATGCTTTTTACTGTCTGAGTGTCTCTGGCAGCGCTTGTGCGATTTGTCATCGTTGTAGAGCCGCGGTCGGTCTGCCTGTAGGATGTTGAGCATCTATAGGTGCTACTGCCTGTGCGTGTGTGTGAGTGTATGTGTAGGTTGGACATCAGGGGTCATGAGGGGGATGGAGTTCCCCCCCCCAGGGCTGGAAGCGGGTAGCTGGAGGCTTTGCTCCCTCCGCTGGAAAGATGATTTCACACACACACACACAGAACGCTTCTCAGCGTCTTACCCATCAATCATGTTTTATCATAAAAGCCCAGCAATGCTCTTTTCTAAGGGTGCAAAAATAGAACAGTTACAGACTCTGTAAATTGCATTTTTTTGTTGCATAACTGCTTAACAACCCCGTTACTCTTTGTGCGGAAAACATTATAATGTGATTGAAAAATGTTTGTCTCGTCAACACCGAAGGCCCCGCCATTGATTTAGAGAGTGTTGTGACCTCAGTGCCGTGTCCTTGCCTGGGGGGTATGTCTAGTGTGGCGGTCTGGTACATATGTGTGTGTGTGCATCAGTGAACACGTGTGCTTGATCCGAGGGACCGAGGGGTTATAGGTGATCCTCATCATCCCCCTGCAGCTGTAGGTCAGCGGCCGTCAGCGTTGGAGCTGCGCGGCTGTCACAGACGTGGAGGCTTCCAGGAGGACAGTGGCTCTTGTGCTCTGGCACCAGCCCGTGGTGCTACGGCCTGTGGAGTCCAGCAGCCGGGACAAAGTCTCACCAACTGCCAAGTTTTATCATTTTAGTCCTATAACAATACTATATATATATTTTGCAATTCACAAGGCCAGCACAGGCTTGTTTGGCACCGCTTTTTTTCTCAATTTATTATTTTTTCAATCCAATTTTAGTAAATACCATCCATCCTTTCACAAATCCTGCATCCGTAGCCGGAGAATAAATTAGGTGCAAGAAGTTAAACTGATCAATTATTCACTGGGAATGTAATTATTTAAAAATAACGGCCTCTTAGCTCATCGTAACAACTGGCCCTTTATCTCGCCCCCTATTCTTACTTATTCAATAAGTCTTTTCATAACGTGCATGTTTTTTATATTTGTATGAAGGTTTTTTTTTGTGCCTTACAGTTAAAAAATAAAAAAGATCTGATCTGAGCTATTTGCATAATCAGCTTTTATCATTCATCACAAAATCTCATGCACAAAGAGTTTCCTGACACGGGCTTCGGTGAATACGGGCGAACAGTATTCAGTCTGCAAAGTCCCAAATGAGCGTGTAATGCCTGCAGCCTGTAACCGCCTTCCTCTGCCTCGGTGTAATTTGCAAGTCCAGTGCATCTAAAAATTGCAGCCAATAAACAAAACTAAACTGCGTGCCGCTGAATTCCAGCCAAGCTGCAGAAAAACCACCCAAGAAGCGTCCCGGAGACAAAGGGTCAGTCAAGGAGACCGGCAGCAGCCGAGGGTCCGACAGAACGCACGCCGGCTGGCGGGTCAGAGAGGTCGTACCTGAGAGATGTCCATCACGGCGTCGCAGCTGAGAGGTCGGGCAGAGGTCAGGTCATTGAAGCCCAGAAGAGTAGAGATGATGCCGTTCTGATCAATCCTGCGAATCATGGTCCCGTCCACAAAGAAGATTATACCGTACTTATCCACCGTGATGCCTGGAGATAATTAAAAAATCCCCCAATGGAGAGAAGAAAAAATATCCATCAGTATTTTGTTTATCTGTAATTTAATATGATGACAAGGAGCCACTAAATGATAGAAAAGGACTGTTTGATACAATGAGATTTAAGGAATGAGAACTAATGTGAGAATTGATTTTTAATCAATCATGGAGAACAACAGCGACCCCAAGGAGGTGAAGACCTTGGTAGGGATGACAGCTGGAAGATGAATCAAGGCATTCAACCTGCAGCTAACAGCTAACCCGCTCACGTCTCTGTAGTTCTCTGTATACTTGTATTCGGAGCCTGATAACAGTTATTTACGCCGAGTCTACAGTACTTGAGACAAGATATTCTGTCTCATAACAAACCTCGTCGACACATTTCTGTGGGGTTGGAGTGTTGCTGCGGCACGTATGAATCACAATGTCATCCCAGCGGAAGGCAAAAAGTAAGCATGTGATGTAGTGACTAATGCTTCATCCAAATATAGCAGGCAGCACAAAAACTACGACACCAGGGGACACATGGAGAGGCATACATAAACATGCAGACGTGATGGAGGTGGGGGAGAGAAACTTCCAACTTTTCAACTCTCCAGTAATCTTAAAAAAAGCGGATTTGGATTTATGAGAGTACATTTATGATAACATCGCCGCATTACCTCTGGGGTTGGTGAGCGTGGCCTCCACCGCCTTCCCTCCGTCCCCGCAGCGGGTGTCGTCGTATGGGAGACACTGGTCGCCGGTGCCGGCCACCAGCTCCAGATTCTTGGCCACGTCTTTCACAACGGTCAGCGACTTCACCTTGAACACCTTCCTGCTGCTGGTGTCCGACAGGTACACGGCCCCGTTCACCGGACTGGTGGCCAGGTAGTACTTATGGGCGGGGCTGTTGCTAAAGGAGAAGAGAAGTGGAAGAAACCCCAAGTCAATGAAGCTGGAGGGGGCGTGGAGGGGGGGGGGGCGCTGGTTTCAATGAGGAAGAATGTGTAATACAATTAAAATTGATTGAAAAGCAGTTAGACAGTCAATCAGGCAGTCAGTCAGGGCACAATTACAGTTTAAACCAAGGACACAGGGAAAAAAAATAGAATGAGATTAAACATGGCAAAACAAAATGAGATTAAAAATGACATAACGGCAGAGCTTAGAACTCATCAACAATACAGTCGGCTTAGTTAGAAAATCCCTGTTGTCAAAGCGGAGCAGACGCTTCACTTGTGTGCGGATGTAAACACAGCATATATATAATTACTGTAAAAGGAATATCGTTGCAGTAATTGCAAGAATTTTAAAAACAAAGGAGAAGCGAGGGCGGGGATTTACCTCCTGGATTATATTGGACAGAAATCCAAATTACAGCACTGATTCTCTGACCCCTGAATGCTCTGTGATGTCATTCGTAAACTTTAAGAGACCACAGCGACTACAGTAGCAGCCTGGTTATTGCTAGAAGTACAAACAAGTATGTTTACTGTTAACACAATGTGCATATATTAGAGATTAAAGCACACAAAGTCAACGAAACCAAACAGAACCGACCCTGCTGTGGAGGGACACATGCTGCGTTCAGGAAACACTGATTATGATGGTGTTCCATAGTTTGCATAAAAACTCTGCTTTTTTTTTTTTTGCAAATCATGGCAGCGTGACTGCACACCTACGTCTCCTGGCACCACACAGGCCTGAAGACGGGATCCTTTAACAACAATCTCAGCTGTAATATCGAGGGTTCTCCTAGTGCTCACGACCGGTGTGCCAAAAGCTTTTACTTCTGGAGAATAAAACAACAACAAAGGGTCTGTGCGGTATAGTCGACTCCTGCACATAATATTAAATGACAATTGACCTTCAGTGAATCAGTGATGACAGCACACTGCGGCAATCCTCGGGCGCACATGTCACAATCAGCCCGCTGACCAAGTTGACTGATGTGTTGGTCAACGTCACATTCCAGGTACAAGCGGCTCGCTTCGGAAAAACAGCTGCTGTCACGGAGTAGGTCAGTGGCGAGCCACAACAACCGGCTTCCACTTTGCATTCTATCTGCCAAGTGCAATCAGCTGATACCTTATCAGCTCCCACTTGTATGTAGAGCAGCGTTAGCGTTGGGAACTATGATGTATTCTTCTCTGACCTTGAGCTACGGCCATACACTCCATCTATATTCACTGACAACATCTAGTTTGTAGAAGATAATTGGATTTTGCTGCATGCTGGTGCAGAAATGGGGGGGGGAGAAGCGTGGTTGGAGTGGATGGGGACATCCTTAGTAGGGGGTCAATGAACATTGCAGTGAGATCAACCACCTCCCCGTCCTATCAGTAGCTCACACACGAACAGGACGCAGCCACCCATTTCATACGGACACACGCTGTGTTTTTCCTGGACAAATCTCCTTTTTAATATGTAAATGTGTTCGGAGCACTGAGACCAAAAGGACAGAGCTTTGACGGTTTTAGTCTTGCGCTGGCACACAGAGAATAAACGCGGGTGCGGGGCCGGTGTGAGTAAATGTACAGTAGTTTTATCTCTGGGTAATTTCTGTTCGGCGCTGAGCCTTTTTTGTGATATAAAGAGTGGGGAAAGATTGTTGCACGGAGACAGCCAAGGCAATAGAGAGCTCCTGGAGGTTAAGTTGGCGCAGACAGTCTTGAAAAAAGGGGTCAGCGAACAGCATCGCTGGGCTTTTTCATTCCTGGTGTGACTACATGTTCCCCAGCTGAAGTCGTGACCCTGTGATAGAAAATCAATCAATAGCCCTTTGCCTGAGACATGGTATCTAAAGACAGTACAACAGACATTTCCCTCGCCACAACCTGCCACGGAACATGAAGCCTTTTGCTACTGATGAAATATACACGGAGCGGCCAGTTTATTAGGAACCCCCACGGAAGGTACATTGAAGCTTGTCAGAGGCTGCTGCGTCTCTGTTGAATTGTATGTTGCAAAAACAGAAATGTGAAATGCAAATAATTAAAGCAGCTTTCTTTTATGCAGCGACACCTACACAGCAACATCAACTGTGGAGTTTAATCGACACCCGGAAACGGAAGAAGATATAAGACTCATTAAGGTAATTAACATGCAAGGAAATATTCCATATCGCTCTAAATCTTCTATAAAGAAATTAATCCAGAGGTGATTAAACTGAATTAATAAAGCAGTAATTCCACAGCTGTAGGAAGACACAATGGAAGTACGTTGTACTGAGATATGATTTCCAACTTGATTAGAAGTCTGATCTTTGGCTTTGACAATCAATGTATCATTAACGAATGATCGGTGTCAGTCTATATACAAATACTGTATGGCTTACCTATGCCTGAAGTCTTTATTTCTGTGAATGTTTGCCAAAAGCAGCAGACAACGAAAGAGGAGGAGACAGGAGAGGAAATGTTAGTTGTTAGTAAAAAAAATAAATAAAAACAGCTGTTAGTCGGCAGAGTTAATCAGAAGATAAATGAAACATCGTCACTGTTATGAAATGAAACAACCTAGAAATGGATCTTTTTCTGGGATGTCTTCTGTGAGGAACCCATTACCTCCTCTTGAGCCCCTGTAAGGGCCGAACTCCAGCTGATACAGGTGGATGAGAGTGGAGGACCATCAATCCTGGGCCTTCAGGGCATTTCTATCTGTCTTAATCAACCGCCGTGCTTTATGACCTGTGTGCGAGCCCATCTGAGCTCCCAGTCATGAGTAAGTGCTGGTAGGCTACTCCTCTGTTACCTGAGCTCCAGGACGCTGGTGACATTCCCTGTGGTGAAAATCCTCCTCACATAGTTGAAGTCGCCCACGTACAGACTTCCATCGGAGCCACAAGCCAGCGCCACTGGGGCGAGCAGCTTGTTTCCGTCTGCCAGGCCGTTACAGCTGGGGCAGGAGATGCTGCGCCTGCGCCCGTTCCCCATCACGCTGCCGATTACGGGAGGCTGCTGGGAGATGAAGACGTTCTCCCCGTTGCCCATGTGAAGAATACCTGATGAGGACAAAGTAAAGAAGCGACGTAACACCTGCAACCGGTTTCGATCGGGGACGGATTGAAGTCCCTTTTCCTGAGAGCGCATGCAGAAAGGCGGCGGGGGCAATGCCACACGGGTGCTGCCAACTCGTTAAATTAACGGCTGAGATCCTTTAATTGTCTTTGAAAGCAGAAGTGTTTCTTAATAAGCTGAGACAAAGGTCTTTTCTTTCAAGAAAAAAAAAAGATGTAATTACACAGCGGTCCAATAATGAATACACAATACCCAAAATATGTTACCATGGTAACCAGGAGAGCTGATGACTCATTTTCACTTTAGGACTCTGGGACTAATGATGTCCTCAGCCCACTTTACATGAATATTCATGTTAGCGTACAGCTCTGAAAAATGTTATTGTCATTATTAAAGCATGTGGACTTGACTTTTTTTTTAGTATAGTGATTAAAAAGGTTGAACCCAGTTGTACATATCAAATGATAATCCCTCCACTTCACCTTGCTCAACCAGTTTACATTAAAGCAATAGCTAAAAACTCCCAGTTAACCCCGTTAATATTGAACACATTGCTTGTTTATCCAAAAGGGGAAATAGTGTCTGGAGTTGTGCAGTTGATGCATCATAGAGCAGCACAGACTAGCGTCCCAGTCATTCCAGTGGTCTGCAGAAATGCATAGTGGGCTCTGTAAATATGCTCACAAATTGCAGAGTCATAACGTTTTACAAAGTAATTAAGATAAACATGTCCTGTGTCTGATGGAAATGCTGCAGCGCCGTTAACAGGTGGCGACAGAAAAGGACTCACGATCACGTTGCTCTGCTTCCGTTGGAACTGGGGAGAAACTTTTATGCAGTTTGAAATAAATATTAGATGAACATGTGAGCCAAAGTCAACACACACAAACAAGAAGCTAATGTGATTTTGTAATCGGTCTGTGTGTGCACCTCCACCGAGTGAGGCCGTGAAGAAAGCCTAGAAAGAAACGACAGGTTGGAAGCTTCATTTTGAAGTATATTGGTTGCTGATGGGGTTTGAAAGAAGGAGCAGGAGATCCGCCTGTGCAGTGAATGATGGATGCAGAACGTGCAGTTCAAGGACCTTTTGCCATATTGGAATTTACATAAACACCACTCGACCGTAGACCGCACCTCAACTTTATGCAATTAAGTCTGTCCTGCACTCCACACCAGGTCAAACTTCAGGCAGCGCTGATCAGATATGAATATAGATTCTGTTTCTGCACTGCCTATTAAAACACATTTTAATGTGCTGTTTAACTGTGAATCTCCTGGTGAGTCTACACATCAGCGGAGTTCATTGCTGCATTTGTGGACTCAGTCATTGCAGGAAATCCGCCCACTTTGATTGGTATTCGCGCCCAGCCCTAATGCACAGTATGTTTCCATTCGTATTGCCAATCTACTCTTGGAAAATGTTCAAATATGTAAATGTAAAGATGTTCCTCCAGCCCAATCAATGTAATCATATTTGAAATTCAGCATCTGCATGTCTGCTGTAGTTTTCCCCGCCTCGGATGGGGACCTGAGTTCTTGGAGCAGCACAACATTTGGTCTATCAGAAAAGATCAGTCAAGCGTCTCCTTCCTGGGACATGATTTAATCTTAGGGACTGCTGCTGCTGGGACTAGCAGACTGACAGCAATTAAATTAGGGATGATTCTAAAAATGCCGGGCATGAGCAAGACATGGAGGTGCCAAACGGGAGGGGGGGGCGGCTTTGGAGAAGCTGGCAGAAGAGGTAGAGAGAGTAGGTGGTGGGCGAGCGGCGGATGTCTGCCTGGTCCGGACAGCGCAGCCCGACTCAGCAGGTTTGGTGTGACAGATCAAAGTGCCACCTTCCTGAGCACTTTTCCTATAAGTATGCCTCATCTCCTCTGATGAGCCCTTCCAGACACAAACAGACTGTGAAGCCGAGCTCGTGACAGCTGCCGCCGGAAGTTTTTCTTTCTTTATTCCTACTCCCACCTCTCAGGGTGTAATTTGATGGCAATAAGAAAATTGCCCCCACCCTCATCATAAAATGGACAGTGGTAATAAAAGAAAGTCAAATCTATCTGAGGATTTGTGACGTGCAGCTGTTGTGAAAAAAGCTGCAAACTTCTTCCAGCAATCCGGTGTTACACTAAAAGCATCAGTGCTACTTATCTGCACTCTGGGGGCACATTTAGAAGTCATGACACCATCTTAAAAAGTCAAATATTGTGCAATAAATCCTGATGTGAATTAATTCAGATACCTCTTATAGTCCTACCTGTCTTGATATAAATGTAATGTTCTGCTCAGAAGATTCCTAAAGTAATAGTACGCACATTTATCTTTTCAGTATAGAATCATCCTAAGTGTGTGTGTGTGCGGTGTGCAAAGTGTCTCACAAGTTGACTCACCACTCTGTATATTTAAAGCGTGATGCTTGTCTATGGTCCATCCACCCAGTTTGGAGGCAGTTGTTTCGTAGCCCTGAAGAACAGCGGTCCTCTTCTCCCACAGGATAAGATCTGGACACGACTCGTACTCAAAGCCCACAGACACTAAGAACAAGAAGCACGGATACAACTAGCATTAGTGAACCGCTTGTGTTCTGCACTACATGGAAATAAAAAAATAATGTAGTTCATCACTCACCGAAAGCTTCAGACAGGCCGTAGACCTTCTGACTGTAGACGTCCGTCTTGTCCCACACAAAGTCGTACAAAAGGTTCGGGGCTGCGGGGAACCACTTCCTGAACAGCCGGCCTTCAACCGCCACCATCAGGTGAACCTTCATCAGGTTGAAAGGGATCGTCGGGTGGGTGAGGGTTACCCTCAGTATCGACTTGTATCCTGGGGACCTGCTGCTTAAATAGCTAAGTTGCATATCTGTTCCTGGTATGGGCACCTCCTCCTGCAGAGACTACGGACAAAAACAAACAAAGTGCATCAGCGGCGCAGAGCAAACTAATCTCGCTGGCAATAATGAATGGAAATGTTTAGGGTAGGATTGGACAACAGGGTCCCCACTTGTCCTTTATTTTATACGGATTATGAATTTGTCATTCATTTGTCCAGTGGCCACTCCAGGCTCTGTCCCATTTATTCACAGCCCTTCCTCCAGCAAAATATATGGACCCAAGAGAAGATTAGAAACATCAATACGTGCACAATTAAAGTCCAGGGTTAGAGGGAATCCGATGAAGGATTTCTTCATTATGTACCGCAGTGAATAGTTTTTATAATCGATTTAATAACAGCGAGTCCTTCATTAGGACAACAGTCCTCCTGCAATCCATATGACAATGGCCTCACTGCAGTGCCCTTGGGCGCGGGGCTTACATGGTACAATAATATATAGAGTAATAAGAGTCGGTGTGGTAACAGGCGACGTCGTGGCCTCAGGACAATGCCTCCGAGGTCAGACGTGTTCACATTCAGGATCAAGGGGTCGGCAGCAGTGTTTTAGTTGACCAACTCCTCTATACTCTAATTAATTCACCTCTTGTCCCCTTCCTCCGCGGTACAGTACAAGATGTAGTGCAACAATTAAAACAGCTGCCCACAGCGACATTGGTCAGAGGACACGTCAGTTATGATGTGCTTTGTTTAATACGTCTAGCTGTGCCTGTTTAACTGATTAGCATTCCCCTTTATAAGGACTTTAAATTGGATGATGCGACTGTGTGGCGCTCTCGCAGCTCAAGGAACAGTAAAGACGAGGCTCCTATAAATAGACTCGCCTGCATACTAAATTCACTGATATGCCATAAATCCTACAAGGCAAACTGGGAGACAAAGTAATTAGAGAAGGGCACAGAGATGCCTGTTAGACATATAGCGGTGACACATTCAGCTGCACACACTCGCACAATGCAAATGTGTGTTAGGACATGCACACGTAGACAGAAATCAAAACGTATATGAAATATAACTGCAGAGCTTTTTACACTTGTAAGGTTAATCTAGGAGACTTCAAACCCAGGAGAAATTAAAAATGTCCTGGCTGTTTTCTGTGTGCGAGGTAATCACCATCACTCTGCGGCGAGGCAGTACAATGCACATTGTAAATCACCCCAAGTTCTGCAGACCAATTACACCAGAGAGATAAAATCATGAGCCAAAGTTACTATTACACTTGTACTTGATGAATAGTCGTCAGAGTCACTCAGATGTGTAGGATGAATCGTTTGGTAGTAGAGACCCATGTAGATCTCAACCTTTAGGGCGGTGAAGAGGGCAAAGAGTCGAGTAGATACCTGGATTTCGGGTACAACGGTCCCCCTTTCAGAGCAGGAACCGGCGAACGCGGTCAGCGGCGCCGGGGACACCACAGGGCTTGGCCTGGCGAAGCTGCTGAGGTCACAGCTAGGGATGTCATTCTCCTCATGGCGCATGATGATGGTATCCATGACAAAGAAGCGTCCCCATGGCAACCACAGAGTGTGCTCCTGGGTGATGAATGGAGCGCGCTCAAAGTGAAGAGCTACGGCGAGGCCCCCATTGGTCACCAAGTCAAAGCTGGAACACAGAATTATTTTCACATTCAGTAAAAAAAAAATATTTGGTTTTCAAATCCCCACTTAGATATCTCTAACAGATGAAAGTAATACTACCAAAACCTGTAAAAAGGCCTTCGACAGGCTGACACACAAGCTCAATAGACAATAGCAGATCTTAATTAATGTCATGAAGTGCAGATTTTTAATTCAAGTGTTGCAAATAATACGTTCTTGGACTTCCGACCTGAACCCAACATGCTTGTAATGCACTGCTCCTGTGCTCACGTTATATGTGTGAGAAAGAGATTTGTGCTGCAGATTGAAGCAGCCGCCACCTCTCTATCGATTCCCTTAGATGAAGGCTGTCCACTCTAACATCAGTCTAAAAGCCCTGCAATGCAATCCCCTCTACGGCTGCATTAAAAGGGGCCCGTGCCTCTGGTCTGATCTGAGTCCGTCTGATAGTGCAGACACACAGAATCTGACGACTACGGCATCTAGACGCATCGGACCACTTATCGCTCTTGCATTATGATATGATATGATGATTCTTTCTCCTCCTCCAAAGGAACGACGTAGCAACACTGCAGCTCAGTGGATTGATGTGCTGCCATGTGGTGTTTGGTTCTGGTTTCACAGCTGCACATTACACTCCACATGTTTCTGGAAACATCTGAGGTGAGAAATAAGCAACACAGGATAGCGATCTTGTATTTGATCAGCATTAGTATTACAGTTTGATGTGAATATCATCGCGAGCCGGACAACTTGCACTGGATGGACCTCATTTGCATGAAGAAGAGGTCGAGTCATTATTATGCAAATTCAGAGGCACCGTATCCATCATGCACTGCTTGGTTGGAAACGCCTGCTCTCCATAGAAAATGAATGAGATCATCCAGTTTTTGTATTTCTGCAACATAAGTAACCAGACGTTACTATGATTTCATCATCTCCAACAGCTGCGTGGTGACAACAGCATGCCTACACTTGCACTGGACATCTGCGGCGCTTGTCAGTTCTCTTTAAGTGCCAATTAGCACCTGGTCACCTGCAATCCCCCAGGACAGAGCCTTATCCTCCATGGGAGGTATCTTTTTCCAAATTACAGGTAAAACAACCAGCAGGCTTCTACAATCATTAATCCCCTCTTGTTAATGCTACTATATAAAGGAACTACTCAGTCACGCTTGTTCTGAGGGTAAACATCTGATTGGCTCTGACGATAAACTAAGATTTGTTCCGCCCTTGGCTGTTCGCCCTTGGCTGGGAGTGGGTTCAGTTGTCCACCAGGGAGGAGGCGGTGGAGCTGATGGGGGTTGTGATTGTGGTATCCTTGTGCTGCCCTGATCTGTCAGTGTCAAGCCAAGCAGCTCCAGCTGGCCAGTCTGCATGACACCTGGAGGGCTCGAGCTATGCACGCTTAAAACACTTCTGGACAGATACCCATGGGCAGCGAGGCCAATCAATGAAGGGATTCGCTAGCTGTTATCAACAATGACAACAGCCTTAAGCCATGTGACACAAGTTATTAAGCTACCTACAACAGCCTTGCTTGCTGGTGCCCCCCGGGGGATGCACCACGCTTAAAGAGTTAACCCTGCAAAGGAATTCGGTGTGACTAATAAAATCGGTTGGTGGGTGGAAATACACAAGCATTACTTTATAATCAATTATCTATTACGCTTTCACATGCAAGCCGTATTTAAACTCAACGTCACATTAGTAACCACATGTAGAGGGTGTAGTGAATTAACGTCAGCAGTTCTATGGATGGTGGGGCGGTGGCAGCCTCAGTATTGCTACTAGAGGTCAGTTGACACAGCTATTAATTACATAAATGTGATGATCGATATACTATCAAGTGTTCATGTGAATTATTAATGGCTCAATACATTTATTGCAATTTCAATAGCAGTTTTTGTTAATGAGCTACACTCACTACAACCATCATATTTACTAAACCAAATCAGAATGGCTGATTATATGAGGTGGAGATGGGCGTGGCCTACATGGACAAATTAATTAGTCTAATGAATGCTAAAGAACTCAACCAAAATTCTACGTTGTACAGTTCAGCTGTTATTGAGGATAGTATATTGTGTTTAGCGCCCCCATTAGGTCGAATAATGAGTCATAGTTTGCATAGAATGAAATAGTGAATAAATAAACCACACCGACTCAAATTTGACGGCCAATTGTAACAAACCTATAAAAATATCCACAACATAGCCATAACTTTTGTGGGGTACGGATGTTTGCTGAATGTTATTATTGGGCGGAAATCATAGGAGGAAGTTTAGAAAACCTTTTTACATAAAGTTCGCAAAGGAAGAACTTTTTTTCACAGTGAAATGGGCGTGGCCTAAGATCTGTCTTAACCCAAGCAATCAAGGATGGAAAATCTTATGGTTCAAATGCTATGAACTGTAACGGCAAAAGTCTTTATCACAGCGCCCCCATCAGGTCATTGATAAAATGTTAAATATTTCAGCCTTTTTTTTTTTATTTTACTTGAGTCTGTTAACATTTATTTGATAAATATTGGATGCAAAGAGAGTAAGACTGAACAACTGAAGTTTACATTGTGCCTGCTCCAGATGTTCTCAGTTAGAAGCTGGAAAGCTGATTTACCACGGTTAGTGTTGAGTGGAAGTGAAGCACCAGGTAGCTCTAAAAACTCGGCGAGTGACTTGTCAATCCAGGATTTTACAACCTTCTTGAGATGACGTCTGTCTCAATCAGATTCATTAATATCCTTGCTGGGGCACAAAGAGATGCCAGTAATTACGTTCTACTTGAATTTAAAAGCAGTGCTGTCAAGTGGGATGTGATACTATACAGCGTTCACTTGTGGACATCAGGTTGGATGTTTAAAGAATCTGCCAAACATTCAAGAGCTCACTGGTATTCTACTTTACATTACTGCTCTTCTAGAGATTCTTGCAAACGCTGAATAATGGGCGAGTAATAATCTCCAATTCACGTCAGCACTTTACTTATTATTGGAGAAGAAGGCAAGAAAAGGGAGCACTCTCTGTGCTCAGTCAGACAGAAAATGACTATAGAGCCGTATAGAAACTAAACTAACCTCTTTTGTTTAGGCCAGAAAACTTTTCAAGATGGTGGAAAGGTAATTTAGAAAACCAAGCCCTTGGACAATAAAGACCACATCATAAAAATGAGTTGAGACAGCATTCCCATTTCTAAGTGGCTGAACAGGTGCATTTCTGATTTCACGCTGCGCTGAGCCTGTTTACAGTGATTGCAGAGGAGTTGCAGGAGACTGGGCATGTTTACAGGGGAACCTGGGAGATGGAGTAGTGTTTACACATATGCTCAAACCGAGAGAGGAGTATAGACTTTTGCAAGGGGGAAAAAAATGGAGTGATGCATAAGAAAAATGGGACACGCATAAATGGGAAAAAGGGTTGAGATGAGGGAAGCCAGTGTAGTGGAAAAGGACATGAAACCAGGGCTCAAGGAAAGCACCGAAAATAAGTGAAGGAGTAGTGGCCAGAGAAGGAAAAGGCTTAAGTGCAGTGTGGGATTAGAGGAGTGTGAAAGGATGGAGAGCAGGTGAAATAAATAAAGAGGCTGAAGATGATGAGGTAAAGATTTTTTTGTAAAACCAGGCGAGCAGAGAAGACTGACAGGGAGATGGAAAGATTGAAGAGGAGGAAGAATGATCAAGATCAAGCCAGCGGTAAAAGATGTGGGCCCGTTTTCGAGTGTCGGCGGCTGATAAAAGTGTCAGGAGGAAGTGGGGCTCAGTAGGCAAACACCAACTCATGCTGTGCTGTGATAGAGGGGATTGGGTTCTGCCACAAGGTCTTATCAACGCTGACTACTACGATATACAGGAGGATTGGAGGGTTTGATAGGGTGTGTGTGTGTAATGTAATCCAAATATTTAAAAAGTACAAAAGACATATAGTTTTAGTTTATCTCCGCGGTCTTCCTCCTTCACCCCATCCGACACGTGCTGTGGCTCTGGGAGGAACTCCGCCGGCGCAGAGGTGCTCGACGAAAACCACTCCAGCAAAACGATTTATAGTTTCTGCATAGGAGCAGCAGCGCCACTGCAATGCAAATGCAAATGTTTATGTCTCTTGCAGAGGCTGAAGCAGTTTAATTGGGGATGTCCTGAACAGACAGTTAGCAGCAGGAGGTTTGCAGTGTTGATTTAACATTAACAGCATTAAATCAGATGAAGCAAATGGAAGCTGACCGTCAGCGCCGATTGAAGTTGTGTTGAGTCTATCGGTTTCTACACTGCTTGTCCTTGAATGAGGAGAAACAGAGAGCTGGTATCAGTTTCCCAAAGTCCATCGGACAAACCAGATATGAAGAGTTCAGAGCCCCGTGCACCAGTGTTCAGAGCTCATTTTTCACAATCACCCACAGTAAATGTCAGTCCTAAATAAGAGCTGAAGCCCTGCAGAGTGTGCAGCCCTCCTGGGACCGGTGTCACAAGAACCTGGGAGAGCCGAACAACAATCTCATTGAGGCGAGGCGTTGAACTCCTCCTGCACCCTGAGATGACACCGACACGGTCTATAGGCTGAACCCCTGACATGAACCAGCGTTGAACCCAACAACCTCACGCACAGGAAATCTGTTTGCCTTTTAGAGTAAAGCTTCTGTAGCTGTGATTCTGGTATTTTTAGTCGGAGCCGAGTTTGAGAATATACAGCGTATTTTCACACTCCGAACATGAAGGTAGAAATCGCAAGGTTAAGAAGTCTGCATGCAGTTTGTATTGGTGAACGAGAGTTTGACGACAGGTTAGCAATCATTTAAGGTTCATACGTCAAACACGGGACCTCAAATGAGTTTGATGTTTCCGTCGTGAGACGGAGGAGACTCATCCCGGCATTTTGTTGACTGTTATGTTCTTATGGAAATAAATCTGGTGCCACTGAGAGCACTTAAGACTGTTCTCCTCCTGTCTGCAAACAAACACTGCTCCTGCTCCACACGGTCACATGACACTGATGAAATCTCCTCTAATCTGTAAAAGCCTTCACTTTGGAGGTGGTAATCTCCTAAACTAAACATGTTTCGCAAATGCACAGTGGAACAGTGAGAGAGCAAAGTCTTTAAAGCTTGATGAGAATCTGTGGATGAAGGTAAGGTCGTGTGATCTGAGTATATGTGCGCCATGTGAGAGTAAGACCTGCTGCAGATTTACTGTACTGGTTCTACTGCGGCGGCGTGTTTGAGACATCAGGGCTGTGTTTGTGTGTGATCCCCCGGGTTTCGCATGATCTCACGATTTAAGCTGGGAACGTGATTTGGGCAGACATGCATGACGAGAATGAAATTGCTAATACGGAGCAGGAGGGGGGCGTCCAAAGAAATCCCAGATGAGGAAGAAGAAGTTTGTTGTCGAGCTTTGGAAGTTGATCTGGTAGAAGGACCGTCGAGTGTGTACTCACAAGAATCCTTGTTGTCTTTAGGATTTCTTTGTGTAATCCTGCCAACAGACGCAGGTGAGCAACCAGATGACTTCATAAGAAGGTTTATTGTTCACCTGTGACAGTGATGGAATGTCTCTAAAAACTGAAGTAAATGAAAGTATATTAACGCGGAACAAAAGAAGGGAAATATGCAAAAGCAAATCAATTTCCCGTCTGCGTCCTCAACTTATACGTCTTCCTTCATTCTTTAAATCTTCCATTGTCAAACAAATAATGTCCATCTGCACTGTGTTTCCTAGCCGCAGCGAGCTGCTTTGAATTGGCATATTTTATTCTCTCCCCCGCCTGCTGCTACTGAAGCATAACTTATGAGTGTACCAGAAGGGCTTTGTTTGATTTCTCTGGGAATTGAGCCGAGAACTCCTAAAATTGGACCAAATGAAAGCAAAAAAAAAAAAGAAGCAGATCAATGGTGGCGCAGATCGCAGTGGCAACTATGTTTTTTTGTTTTTCTTCCGTCATTATAATTCAGCAGAGCTAAACAACGATATTTGTCAACAGCAAGTCTCATTGTCACGTCTTTCTACAGCATGTTTAGGTAGTTTTAGGTGTGTGAGAAGATAAAAAACGAGGATGAGACTCTTACCTTCCATCTTGTCTGGTGATGGTGTATCCATAGGACGGATTGTTGATGAAGCTGATGTTGACTCCGACCAGCGGTGTTCCGTCGGAGGTCACCACTTGTCCACGGATGACACAAGCATGGCTGCGTGGGAGAGGGACAGACCAACAGATGTACTGTCATGGAATATCTAACACACAATAACGAGTTCATTACAGAGTCTGTGCACCTGATACACATCAACAGGCCGTTAACAAAACATGAGCTTTATAATGTATGGAAGTAAAACACCATCACACGATGGGATCACACAAACCAGGACGCCAGTCAACTTGTTGACACCCCCCCCCCTCCCTACCCCTGCTCAGACCACACACATTATCAAACTTAGCCTTCATTTTTATCTCAACTACACACCTGTGACATCATCTTGCACGGCTGACACGCTATCATGGCGACAATATCTGTCCAAAGACAGACAGACAGACAGTAAACCGCGTCCGTGGTAATTCCCGCCACGCTCGGCGCCCAGGTACACACTTTGCACTGATGATACACACACAGCACCGGCGACAAGCAGCCGGCTGGTAATCACCACAAAGCCAGAAATGACCACACGGATGAATCAACTCCTGTCCGACTCGCTGTGAGCCAACCTGAAACATTCTACGCTTCACAAATTGGCTCTGAAATGCACAAGTTTACGCTCCGGTAAACCAATGTTCCTCAGGAGTGGTAAAAATAAAAAGCATAGTGTTTCCTTCCACCGACACAAACTCACCGGCAACAGAGAAGCATAATAGAAACAGAAAAAAAACACCTCCTTGAACGTCTCTGAGGGGTTTTTCTATCCAGAAAGGAGCGATAATGAGATAAGGAGGCTTTACTTTGCTTTTGTGCTAATTAAAAAAAAAAACAACAGGATTTATCTTTTCCATTACAGAATGCATGCGAGAGGAATAATGGGACTGCAGATTGTAAGACCTGCCTGGCTGGTGATCAAGACCTCGACAGATTTCCAGACTGACATCGGCTCTCCAGCAGCCGTATAAATTAGATCTGATCATCAGTCCCCACCAATCAATAGTGGGAAGTCATCCAAATTCGCCTCCTACTCGCACTGAGCTGATGAGTGGAGACCTTGGTGTATCACGTCTCTCTCGTTGAGCTCTGCCCTCCTGCATTATCGAGAGCGATCTCATGGTAAGCTGTTGTTTCTCTGGTCTTTTGCAAAGAAATTGGTCCCTTAACAAATGAGTTGCTGTCACGTCTTCATTAGACCATGGCTGTTTTTTAATACGTTTGGGTCTTAAACACTGCCACATACTGGAAACAATTAACACTGGTGTGTTAGTAGCTGCCCTCAACATGTCCTTACCAGAGGCAAGATCATTCACCCAACACTGTCCTGGTCCCCAGGAACCCAGATTTATGTTAATTAGGCTGCGTCTCCTTCAGAGAACCTTGGCTTGTCCACCATTGCACTGTAAACAAGAGGAGATACTGCTCCCAATCCTTCTGCTCAAACCCAAAGATCTGTCTGGATGCATTTACATAGAATTACTACCAAAGTTAACCCAGCGCTGGCCTGGCTGTCTACGATTAATCATTCATGCCGAGAGTTTATTTTAGAGTGTTTGAAGAGGCAATCATCCACATTTTCTTCAGATGGAACTGTGAAAGTGGAACTATCTCCTTCCTGCCTCTGTGAACCACATGGAGAGATGATTCCTCTCTGTCAAGACAAATGATTTAAATATTGACATCAAATACCGCAAGAAAGAGGGAGCTGCAAAAGGGAGCGTGAAGCATCCGCGGCAGGAACGTCTCC
>CAAKHC010001919.1:18822-36885 GCA_901007825.1 Macroramphosus scolopax | reverse complement strand
GGAACTATTTGGAAGCTGATCAAACTAAGTAGAGTTTGAAAGAGCAAGCACACACACACACACACACACACACACTCTCACCTTGCCAACTGACCTGGAGGGAACCTGGATTTTCTCTGCTCAGCTCCCCTGGATTTAAAATCCTCAGGATCCAGACAGACACACTGTGTGTCTGCACGACCACATGCAGATAGGCGCAGAGGAATCGAAGCAGACACTTCAAAGTGGAGAAAATAGACCAGGTTTGTTCTGTCTCTTTCTTACTGACCTTGAATAAGGGGCTTGCCTTTCTGCAGAGGTCCACTGTACGCCACCTGGTACTGTTTGACCTGGAAGCCGGGCACACAGCCTTCCTGGTGTCCATTCTGTTGGCCACCCACATGGGCAACCTGCAACAAACAAGGAAGAAGAGACGTCAGGACTAAAGAGGAATCTTTTTGGTGAGTTATTAGTCTACCTGACTCATCATTTTCATACATTACTCAATACTCAATCCTCTCTATGATCACTCAGTAGGGTCGGATCTGAAATACACCCCCTAACTAAGGCACCTGGAGATCCTTCAGTAGAGACGTGATCACAGGTATTATAATGTATCTGACTGTAGGATGTAGCTGGCTGCTCAGGATGGAAATTGCAGCATCATATATGTTTGTTATGGACACGCTGCTCCAAATCGGCCTGCGATGCGAATGGGTGTGTTTGTTTTAACCTTTGACCGACTCAGATTGTTATTATCAGTGTCTGATGGCTTCATCCTGCAGGTTTACACATGTGCCATCTTTCTCTAGAATGTCTCTGGAGGACGTGTTAGCACCCCCGATTACAATAATGTCTGAGTCAGTTTGACCCCCACCGATTGGGAAACAGCCTTGAAAAACAATTGTACTGAGTGAATTCATTCAAAAGGTTTCCAAAAGGTTTGTTCTGAAATTAATTTGTATCTGATGTTTAATAAAAGACAACCATTAATTAATTCAAGGCTTTATTTTATAAAGAATCAAAGTCGTCTCTTGACACAATAACAGACAAAATGTTCTTTGGCTGTTCTTTGGAATTTTACAAACTGCAGTTAAAACTCAAAACTTGTAAAACGCTGCACTCCCAAGACTTTTCATTGACACATTAGATCTTTAAAAACACATTTATTCAAAATATATGCAGCAAATTAGCACCTCCATCTGTCTTTTGAGAAGGACGGTGTTCACACTCTCACCTCAGCTCGTCACATATTAATTATCAGTCTTCTTTTTTAAGTAACATTAGTTCCTAAGTGGAAATTGCAACTATATCAAGCCGTTAACAGGCAGTGAACAGATGCACACACACACACACACATGGTGATCGCACACACATACTGGCTGCAGTGAACGCCCATTGGAGGCAGTGGAGGGTAGGATGTCCCTGTGCAGACCGGCCCAATGGACAGACGTCCCCTCTAATTCTAAGTAAGCCTCTGCCCCCTTTACCGTGTTCGTACCATCGACCTGACTCTGAACTCCACGCATACGTCCGACTTCCGTTCTTATCATAGAAGCTTCCTCACATTGCACACGTCTGTTCTTGTTGCTGCTGCACGAGATAAGACCAGACCAGCCCCGGTTGTCGTCCATCCCCTCGGATCAATAACAACTACTAACCATGCTGCTTCAACTCGTCAAGGAAGACCAGAGCGGCTGATTTATCTGGCCTGGTCAACAACAACAAGCAGCACCAGAGATTTCTAGTTTACATTATTTACCAGCTCCTCAAGCATCCAAAAACACATCTTAAAGGAGGACCTACAAACTGACTGTTCCCCTGATCCAACTGAACATGAAGTTTCTATTCACAGTTTGTATCTTTGCTGCTGAACAGATAGTTTCCTGTTATTTGTGGGAGACTTCACATTAATAATGGAATCATTCTCGTACGTGGGGTCCAACAATGCATGTTCCTTGTACCTATTTTTTATAATATATTTCTTTATTATCTTATATATATAGCTGGTTACCTCCACCAGTGATGTTACTATTGTTATGGTGAAATGAATCAGCTTTGACGAGCAGATTGATGTTATAATGTTACTATAATGGCGACATCAAGACCAACATTTGAACTTTTTATTACGTAGCTCACTCAGTTTTGCTGCAAAAAAACTTGTATACGTGAGTCTTCTCTTAGACCTCTGTTATTCCCTCCGTACTTTCATTACTCACTTCTCCGCCGCTCGTCTTCAATTTCAGCTACACGCCGCCGCGAGGTTGCAAACAAAAACACGTCACCGGTTCCACTTCTTCACTCAATTTCATTGTTTTCCAGTGGAACACTAAATCGATTTCCAACCTCTTATTAATCGCATGCTATACCTCGCACGGCCCGGCCCCCTGCATATATAGCAGAGTTTATTGAGCTTCTATTCTAGCTGTCGAGCTAATCTGATCAAGTCCTTTTATCTTTTCTCCGGTCCTGTTTTAAATACAGAGGTGACCCTGCTTTTGCAGTTGTAGCTCCTAAACATGGAAATGTCCTTTCTCATTCCATCAGATCTGCAAAGCAGCTGCTGAGAATACAATTTCATAATCTCTCTCTATTTGCCTTTTGTTCTTTACTGTAGCAGTGTGCTGTTATTGTTTCTCTATGTATCATGCATTTCATGCACGTGCATGTACAATTGTATTGCCTTGTGTACACATTTGTGGACACGCCCACCTGTTTGGTTAGAAAAAGCTATATAAATAAATTAGTGTTGCCCCTCAAGTGATTCTCAGACAGTGACCAAACTAATAGCTCCATAAAGCCTGAACTGTGTGATGAATCCCATTAATGAGTGTTACAGCTGGGTATCGATCACCCTCGATGTAGCATAAATAATAATGTCAGATAATCATTCGGCCACATCGGCACATGTGGTCTTGCTTCATTCACATATTCAAGAGTTCATTAGACATTAAGAAAGTAGTTGCACATTTAGAAAAGATCATTGCATGTGCAGTACTGAGCCGTCTTCAGGCGCCACATAGACGCCTGTATCCTCTAACCCCTCCAACCTTTCATAAGAAATCTCAACTTTGTTGCAGCCTGGCGTTTTTCTCCACCAAGCAAACATTTTGTTTGCTTTACTTTAAGGAGTATCGATTGTAAAGCAGCTTGCCAAGCAATCAATGCTCCCTCCTCTCAGGCCCTGTTTAGGGGTGTGCCTGTCAAAGTGATTCTGTGCATGCAGCAAAGAGCCTCAACCCACGTCCGCTACACCCTTGGTCCAAAGTGTGTGTCCCCTTAAACCCCCCTCCCTACTTCGAGTTCAAGGGGGGAGGAAATGTAAGTAACTCTCACAGCTGTGTTTAATTCTTGAGCCGCCGTCCTCCTGCGGTCTTCAGCAACAACGTACAGCAAACCAGCCAGCAAGACGCCATCAACGTACACTTGCGCTTAAAATCAAACTGTGTATAATTGCGTTATACAAGCCCTGTTTTTAATTGCGTTAGCTAAACGATGTCAAATTAGGTGCCAAATGAGCAAATCGAAACAAGCATAATAGCCACCATATTGCTTTGCTCTCCGATGCAACACACAGCAGAATAACTGCGGAGAGAAGGCGGCTCTGAGGGGTCAGGACACAAACTGGAAGGGTTCAGAGTTAATATGATACTCATCTCCACGGCTCTTCACAACTACTTATGTGACCTGACTTGCATTAAGTAACTGTGCAGCTACACACTGTAGATAGCCAAATAATTACAGCTTTGATATTAGCTCATATTTCAACAGATCCTGAGTGCCGGCGTCCGACTATACGACATGCAAATTACACGCTTTTCAAATGAACTTTTGACTGGGAGGAAAACAGGGTGACACATGTGGCCTTGTTCACGCATGGTTGATTAAGGAAAACAAAGTTCTCAGAGGGAGAAGACGAGATGATCGCTTTGCTCTAATCACCAGATGTTTTTTCCAGATGTTTGGCGCCACGGCAAGTCCGGGTGCAACAAGCAGAAGCTCCGTCTTTGGACTTCTGTGAACAGACTGGATGGATGTCAGTGCACCGTCCTGAGGTTGGACATCACGGTTGGCAGGCTTGAGACGTAAGCTCATCCTACTAGAGAGGCTGAGCTTTAACATAAGCTGCATGACAGCCAGCTAATGCAAGCAGGCTAAAAAAAAAACATGAAATAGGGGGAAATTTTGTACAGTGCAAAATTTGAAACAGACACTGCAGTTCTGATGGTACGCTTAATTAAGTTAGCCGACCTAACAGACCGCAATTATTTTCTTGAAACACCCGTATCCTTAGTATGTAGGTCAGATTAGCATTATGCGCTGAGAGATGCTGTCATGATGCGGTGGGAAGGGAGACGGGAGGCCTACTGTTCAGAAATAGCTCAGTGCTGTGGAAAGATTTCCAAAACTGGATTAAAATCAAACCCAACAAGGCAAGAATCAAGTAAGTAAAGAAGTTGGATGTTTTGATTGGTGGACCCAAACATATTTTAGAAACCAGAACATCTGGCACCTTTATTTAACGTACACTAAGACAACAAAAGAACCAAAGCAGGACACCATTGCAAAACAAAGTAGCATCTAAAGTGGAGAGGCAGATGAAGATATCATGTGCAGGAGGACACCTGGAGCGTTTAATGGTCTCTGATCACCTGGCCAGGTGCAACTAATCAGGCAAATCGGGAGCAGCAGCACCTGGGCTGAGCTACAGAGATCAATGTTGATCAAAAGATCGGAACATGTACAAGACGTCCAAATTCAGCGGATCCAAGTAACCAATCGTGAGATCTGAAAGGAAAATCAAGAGACAGTCTGGGATCATCTTCAGATGGTTGTTAGAAGTTGTAAAGTAGGCGACATTACAGCAGACTTGACGTCTATGTTAGTGCCAAGCTGGGCCATCTGTCACAGCGTCACACAGGACAGAGACGCCCCAGGTGTCTCGTATTCTGTGTCAAAGAGTGCGGCTGCAGACAAAACAATGGCGAGGACACAAATGCAGACTCGGTTGAAAAAAGGACAGCGCCGTCCGTCTGTGCATGCTCGGGGTCGCCGCGTAATGCGATCAGCGGGGGAGCTGCTTGTGCTACGGCCAGGACGAGATTCCCCCTCATCAGCGGCAAAGCTGCTAGCGGCCTCGCCTCTGTTACCGACGCAGCTCTGGAGGGGTTGACGTAGGAAAAAAACAAAAAAATCGAGGCCACACAGGCTAATTTTTTGTGGATAAATGACACAAATTAAAACACCATTCGAAATTAGTCACAGCTGTGAAACTTTCAGACTTGTTTAACTAAGGATAAGGCGGGAAAAGACTTCAGCAATGGATGACCTTCACATTTATTTCAATGTATTTGGAGAACAACAATTTCGATGAAGAGTAAGCCAACGAAACGGGCAGCCGTTAAACTGAGCGGCTCTCTGCACCAGAAACAAAAGATCTGATTAAAGTTAAATAAATGGTTCTGCTTATTCTTACTGCTTTGTGACAAGTTGGGGGCGATAAAGCCATTATCTTTGCCGACTTCAATTCAGACTGAAACTAACTGGCTCGGTCGCATAATAGACGTCTTCATTGTTGCGATAAACACTTCCTTCCTAACCTTTCAATTTTCAAAAAACCGTCACAAAAGTGCTTTTATTTTGTGTTGTTGGCAGAGGACAATGGTTAAGAGAGAGAGAGCCAGGGAGAGATAATAGGATACACATTTTAGGACAGGGTATATAAAAACCTAGTGCTTCCCGTTGGCCTGTCAATGAGCCCGATGGTGTTTGTAAAATGCACCGAAGAAGCTTTAGCGGCTCTCGGGGACGGTGGCATCTGCCTGGCCACATAACTGGATGACTGGCTAAGCTGGCGAGCTCAGATAGGGAGGCAGTAGTGCTGGCACACAGGGACACTATGGATTTTGTAGTGAAGAGGAAAAAAGGGGGTGTGTTGACTCCCAGACAAAAACAACTGGGTCTGTCGTATATGCTCATAATTTCAGCCTGCTTGTAAACTAAGAGGGTGGACACATTCAGGTCCACTCTCATCATTCGGTAATGGGAAACCGGACGGCAATACGGTCCGTGTCTCATGGCGTCTGAACTGTTAGTGGTGAGGCTTGGCAGGCTGTACATGACATATTTCCAGCATTGAGTGGCATCTCTCAGACATTGCAGGATCTGGTCTCTGCATCCTGCTGCAGAGGAGAGGCTGTCTAGCCTGACAGGAGGCGTGCATATATGCATGCGCACACTAAAGTGGTTCTCAGAAGAATCAATCAAAGCGGCTGGCATATATTTCAGCCTGACTTTCAGACGTTTGGAGTTGACATCTGTCCAGACATCTAACATCCTTCTGGTTTCACTTGCTGCGAAGCATTTATGGTACTATTAGTAACGAGTAAAAATGAAAATCTCTGCAACTCAAAGTCAATGGTGGCGTCCACAATAAACAATAGGACCGTTGAATATGCTGCTTGTCCCGTCCAACACATCAGGTCATCTGTGCTGCTCAGTTGTAGAACTGTTTCAAGTATTTACCAATAAATATTATTAATTCTGCAGAGAAAGTTACAGTACAAAGTGTTTCCATTCATGAAGCATAAGAGCGGTGCAAGATTGAACTAAAACTACTTGTACTTTACTGTCAGCAGGACGAGGGATAATACACTGAAGGTACAGTGCATGTATCCAGCAGTGCATGTATCCAGCATCCATCTATTGGCCAAGCCAATACATGGAAAAATACATTGGAGTGACAGTTAAATGACATCCTGGATGTTACAAGAATTTCTCACATCAGCATCTACGCTGTGTATGGAGATCTTTCTGCATGTTGGCGGCAGTACAGGCACAGAGGTGATAACATGTAACATTCCTGCAAAGCAATCGCTGCATCTATGCAATGGAGTGTTTTTCCTTCAGGTGTCAGAAATTCATTTCTCCAGGCGTCCTCACAAGGTGCTGTACCATGTCGTATACTGGATGTCATGGTTGCTACTCCAGTTTTTCCCCATTTGTTTCTCTTCCCATTATCTCACATGTCCTTGTCCATGTATGTGATTGCATGTCCTGCAGTCGCCCAGCTTGCAGCGTCGCCGTTCACCCCGCTTTAGACGCAGCATAAGACGCAGTCTCAGGCCGCTTGTCTTCCTAGTTCTGACAACAAGTGGCTTAATCTGTTTGACTGTGCCGGGGATTATTCTCTGCCTGCCATTCAGCGCGACCAGCTGTCTGCCCCCTTCTCACCAAACCATTCACACCAGCCGCTGCTCCGGCTCTGCCTACTCACGCTGAAAATTCTAAATTGAAGAATTAATTAAAAAGTAGAATATCAAAAGATTCAGTGCACTTTATTTTATCAAAAGGATTCATATCCAGTCGCCTGTTACATCCGAGGGTTTAAATTATCAACACACACACGCACACACACACACAGCACTACGGTGTGCAATGAAAGCAGACAATTAAGACAATTTCCTGTCCATGAGTAATGGATTTCCATGCCATCACTGGACGGCCCTGCACACATCAAGTCACCATCTCCAGATCTGCTCACCTTCCTAAGTAGAAGCACACTCCCCCACTAGTAAAGCACTATTCGCTGCTGGTTTATTAAAGATGCAGCGTTTCCATTCTCTTGTGCGAGTTGATGTTACCTGTCAAATGCTTTGTTGACTTGTGGTTTTGCACACGGCACCTAAGCGTCCTGAGCTTCAACAGGCTTGTCGGAGCATTTCCCTTATGCTAATTGCAATTTATTTTAAGAACAAAGCTAAAATAACAAAGCTCTCGGCTCTTCAAATACAGATGTGTCGTCTCTCCACTTGTGTCTTACGTCGAAGCACAAGGCACTTTTCTGGCTTCTGTGTGAGACGCAACAACCCGGTGGCGTCGGTATAAAGAGTGCTCAGCTTCTAACATCATCATACAGAAGGACGAGGTGGTCGGGTCACACAAACACCACGACTGGCTACTGCTGGCTGCCGTTGTAGCTTTTGATCAACTCTATCATTTGCCTGAAGCAAACATGGGTCAGAGTTTGTGATCACATGCAGCTTACGTTTGAAGGACCAGTCAGGTAATTAAGGCAATGAGACGAGCGATTAAAGCATCGCCTTCGGCAGGTCACATAATAAAAGTCACCTTTTGTGGGAATCAATACCAGCTACAGAATCCTCAGTGCATCTGACACACGGAGGGTGTCAGATGATTCAGTATGACTGATGTTAGCTGAGCAGGTCAGGGAGAAACAGTCTGAGAGGCTTCTGTCGCTGTGTTTATCTGTTGCATGCTGGTGTGTTCTCTCCCTGATTGGGTTCTGCATCGAGTGTTCGATGGTGTGTAACATCGTGCGCTTCACGTATCGTGCGATACTATAGATTCATCAGCCTGAAAAGGACATGCAGATTGCTGCCAATGGTCCGGACAGCTTGCCAGTACTGTGACATTTCATCTACCATTTCCCCTACTCTACATCTCTTTGCTTTCCTGCTCAATCTTGCTTCGCCTCTGTCTCCATCAAGGTAAATGTCATTGCACACACCTCGGCGTAGGTCTGGCTGACCCACCGACACTTGGCTACATCCTCAGCCCGAGATGAAGCCAGAAAACCAGGGGAGAGAGAGATAATCAATCAGGCTGGGCCAGGGACACCTGCAGCTGGCAGGTTAGCCAGGCATGGAGCACCTGAACCATGAAACCATCTGGTTGCTGACCTGAGCTACCGAAACTTGACCACACCTGCTGGGCCTGTAGGAAAAAAAAACGCTGGAGCAGAAAACACACGACCGCACCATTGAAGATCATCAGAGCAAGGGGAGGGGGGGAAAACAGCATCTATACTGGTGGTGGGTGATTGTTGTCACGGTGGGAGTGTCACATCCGAGTAATAAGGGAGAAAGCAAAAGTAGTAATGAAGGATACAAGGGTGAATATCAGGGATGAGTAAGTACACTCTGTTGAACAACAGAATGGGCGGAGCTTAAACCAGAAGTGGGTGTGACTAACTAGAAGCTGTTACTTCAAGCACGAGGTTGATGTTGGTTAATCAGCAGCGTATTTAATAGTCTTTACAATGCATCACCATTATTGCCCATGGTGCATTGGAGACTACAAATCATCCACAACGTGAGTGTGAATGGTTGTCTGCCTCTCTGTGTGAGCCCCGTGATTGACCGGCGACTAGTCGAGGGTGACCCCCCGCCTTTCGCCCGATGTCAGCTGGGCTGCAGCTCTCCCCGGCCCTGCAACACGATAAACTAATTTCATCCGTCGTGGAAAATATTCCAATTGTGGAAAGCTGTACATTCAATTGAGTTAGTCAAAAGTGGAAAGCAATGCTCGTGTAGAGCAGATGGTTTCACATTGAATCAACAATCTATATCTACTGTGTATGAAGCCCTCAGCCAAGCTGAGCTAACGGCCTGCGCTCCCTTGGTCCCTTGAGGACAGCGGCCGATTGTCCTTCCAACAACTGAAGAGCCTCCTGGTACTGAATAACACATGATGAGGACCCCTCTCACACCTCCACAAAATATATCGCTTTGAAAGTCTTAGTGTTACATGATGCTCAATCAGGCCGGTTCCATTGCGATGCAAATCCAACATCCCTGGGAAGATGTAAAGTTGGGTGGTAAGTGAGCTGACATAACCCTGACAGTGTAATTTACTCACTGTCAATCTGCTCAAATCCTTTTTTTTTTTGTTGTTGGCTAGCTTGTCAATGCTTCTACCTCACTCACCTCTCAATTTGCCGCTCAGGCGCCGGGAGAGAGGTGTGAAGTGAGGGATTGAAAAACAACAAGAGTGTCAGCTGCAGGCACCAGCTGCTTTCCAGCAGAATTCATTTGAATGCACTTTATTTCTTTGCCTGTTGGGATTTGGCATGTCAGTCTGAGCACTTTCAGCTCTATCTAGATGGCATGTTCATTCACCTTGAAAAAAAAAAAGGGGTATTTTGTCTAATGGCCTCAGTAAGTTAAAAGAAACAGCTTTTAAAAATCCAGGAGAGACTTTCTCTCGGCTTCGTTCGGAGTCTTTGAATTGTTTTCTCTCGCACAAAGTTCTGCAGCTGAACCTGCCGGCCGTGGCGGTGATGGATCGAAACCCCGACGCGACGAGCCAACTTCTCAAGCGAAGACGGTGCCAGATTGACGTATAGGTTACTCCTCTGCGACGCTATCTCGCTCCGCTCTCAAAAGGCTGCAAATTGCAATACAATTAAAGTTTGAATGCCTAATCTGAACCTCGCTGTTAAACAATAGCTGACGGAGAGCAGCCGGGATCGTTTCGCTGACGAACCGCCAGAAGATAAAGAATGAATAAAAGTCTATGGGAGATCGGCGTTATCGCTCGGACACGCGTCTGCAGCTGCTGCTCACGGG
Organism: Macroramphosus scolopax; assembly: GCA_901007825.1. NCBI lineage: Eukaryota > Metazoa > Chordata > Actinopteri > Syngnathiformes > Centriscidae > Macroramphosus > Macroramphosus scolopax. The sequence goes on along the minus strand of CAAKHC010001919.1, from coordinate 26,536 downwards.
GATTCGCCAGGGTGGTCGTTAGATGTAAAAGATAGAGGTCTGTGTTTGTTTCTCTTCATGGTTTATCCGTCATAATCAGCACCTCTCTCCTCTCCGGCTGACCCCCATTCATCATCCGGCTGATACTCTCCCTCACCGCTCTCCCGATGATGACGGGAGGTTTTTTTGATATTCCTTTTTAAAGCCGAGCATGGTTTCAACCTGTTCATCCTTCATCTTCCAGCTCCCTTACCTGTATTTCTACAGTCTTCATCATCACCTCATTGTGAGAGGATCCATGCTGTGCTTTGACAGATACGTCTTAGTAACTCTTGCCATCAGAAAATACAAAGAAACGATGTGGCGTAGTTATCGGGAGCCGTCAACGAGCGAGATGTGAGGTCAGATACGGGAAATATTCAGGCGATACAAGTGAATGGGGATTTATTTTGAAGGGATTTATTTATGTACACTTTCCTGTCTTCAACCTGGGGATAAAAACACAGCACAAACCCGAAGCTGCGCCGGACTTCATGCCTAATAATCAAGAACGGACGCCGCACTTCCACAAAGTCGATTTTTATAAACATTTCCCGGACGAAGAAGCGGAATTTGATTCTCCTGATGGATCGTCAGGACGTCGGCTCCTAACCCGATTTAAGGAGGAATAGGAAACCGCATTTTCAAAATTCAGCCATACATCTAATCCCATTTGATCCTGACAAAAGTACACTATAAATTGGGAATCATATTCCGGGCCGCCTCCCAGCTGTGGGCTCTCACTCAGGCCCGGATGCAGGAGTGGATAGATTATTCTCAAGCAGGCATCGCTGTCTGCTTCCGTTGCCCTTGGGGACATAAAACAATATGGATAAATATGCTATGCAGGGTTTCATGCTGGTCTCTTCGCCACGACTGCTGAGGGACTCCTGTTTCCCTCCACTGAGGAAATACAGATATATGACTCGTGCGGTTTGATTTATGTGGGAGCCGGTGGGAACCGAAGCTCCGACAGAATCAGTGAAATCACACATCTGTGGGGGAGGGGGGGTAAAGTGCCTACAACTATTATTTGAATCATAAATAATACATGTCTCTATGTAATGATTTATTTATGTTAATGTGATAATGCTAACCTGGTAACAAGCGGCAGGAGCGCGAGTTGCGCAACTATTTTATGTCTCTATAATGTTCTGATATGTGACTTTTGCGTCGCTGCTTTACAACAACAGCACAGCCTATATTCATTCCACCATTTGGACATGTGCAGGTCGCCATCATGTGTGTGTGCCGCCTGTCACGGTGTGTAAACTGCTGTCGTGTGTGAGCTCTGACGGACTGACGAGGGAGGGTTATGTATACCGGCCTTAGAAAGCAGCGCTGCATCATTATACCTTCAATTTTCCTCCAGCGCTGCTCCATTTTTTTTCCTCGCCCCTTCTGTCTTTGTACTCCTCTTTTAACCAGAGGCAGAGGGGAGGTAAACAAACGAGGGGAAGCGAGTCATTAGTAATCCTCTTCAGTGTCTGCTTTTGATCACGCCGAACTGGCAGGTACTGGCACAACTGTACAGCCGGTGATCCTGCCCTCGGCGAGGAGCAGCTTGTTTGTTTTATTCCCTCTCTCGCACCCACTCCCCCTCCTACACCTTTCAACTGCACGAACTAGAGGATTGAATTGATTAATTGAATCACTGGTTTCGGTTTTTACCGGTGAGAGAAAGTTATGAATTGCTCTTGCATCATCTAAACATTGCATAAATGTGAAAGCATGCTTTCACACGAACCAGCAGCTCTGCACAGGAAGGAACGTCTATGATGCTATAATTTGGATGATTAGTATCTTCTTTGTTTTGATATCACCTGGGTTACTGACTCTAACCTCAGAAAGCTCCCGGAGATACCGAACTGTTTCCACACGCTGAGCGGGTCGACCTCGTGACAAGGAAACTGACCTTCGTGGAAGAAATAGAGAAGAAAACTCTGGAATAATCTGATGATATTTAAAGGAGGAATTTACTATTGTTGCAGCATCGGTTGTTTCGGAGAAAGAAACAACAAAAACAGGAAGGAGCTGATTTCTGTGGGCAACCACTTCTTCGATGTCTGCTGACCTTTCAAACAACCTCTGCAGCTTTTCTCTGAACTGCTTCTCTTTTCTCTGCTGCAAATGATCAACAGATTATCTATAATCAATTGGTTAATTAAGTTGATCGCCAGTGTTAATTGGGTTGACAATGATTAGTTGTTTTGGCCTTTTTCTTGCGTCACAGATCAGATATTAATTCGACATGTTTGATAGTGAATATATACTGTGTACATATTTATATATAAACATGCATACATGATGGAACTATGCTGCCTTCCTGGAAGAGAGGTGATCTATAATCGGTGTCATCAGGCTGCACTTATTGACAGAAAAAAGGACAATTTCAGCAGACGGAATTAAATAAAACGTTCTTGCAACACAGGAAAGAGTCGGCCAAATATATCTGACTCCTTTCAACTTCTTCCTCTCGGAAGAGGTCGGGAACACTCAGTGATGGAACCAGTCACAGTTAAGATAATTATATTACGCAATTAGTCAAAAGTCAAAACGATGGAAGCCGACTTCCTTAAAATGAAAAGAGGAATCAACCGCTGGCTGCAAGTCTAAACAAAGACGTGATGCAATCATGTGCATTTTCATTGAAGTGCACTCTGGTTGTCTCAGCTGCAGCCTCATGAAAATGGAAATGTATTTTAATCTCTATATCACTTTTCTTTAACGGCTGCACGAACCTGATGTTATCCAAGCACGGTACATATGTCAGATATTTGTATCCTATGGAGATGATGATGCTTTCATTATCTCTATAGTATAAGTTGTCTGCTTCTTGTACGTTTGAATAGGATGCAGACGCAGTCATGACCCGAGTCATTACAAGTCCAGTCATCCCTCCGATGGCTTTCCTTCCACTGGAATTGTATTAACACAGCATGCGAGCGCTGATTAGACGACACAAACCTGATCCGACTCTAATGTAAAGCATCAGAGCAATAAATGTTATTGCAGTCTCCTCCCTGCTCACTGTAGTAAATATTGAATGTGTTCGTTTACGCTGCAGTGTTACTGTATGGGAATAATTGTAACGGAGTAATAAATGTTTCCTCAGCCCCCCCCCCTCCTACCCCGCTGACCTTCCTGGTGTCTCGGGCCCCGAGATGGGATGTTAATGCCCGTGTCTGGCCGGCTGCCATGCTGCAGCCTGTCCGCTAATGGATTGATAAAAAAGCTCTGAGCACAGAATCAATCGTGATATAAACCCGGAGTGAAGCTTGTTAAACTCCTCGGAAAAAGTTCCTCTTCCTTAATGCCCCTAATCTTCAGCCATTTGCTGTCCGACAGACGGATTGCAGTTGTTACCTTCCTCCCGCTGAGGCCAGAACCATTTCAGGTAATGAACCAGAGGTGGATCCCGGGAAAAGTAGGCAGTTTGTTTGACAGGTTCTGTGACACCATAAAAAAAAATTGGCTAGAATCCGTATGTAAAAAAAAGGGCCAGTTTCATGCATACAGGATTTAATTGCTCGTCTTCATGCCTTCCTGTCCAGGCCTGTCTCTCCTTGTCCTCATCTGTCTTCCATCATATGGTGGCCTACCTACATATGGATTCAATGCAGCTGGTCCCGGCTCTCTGCTTCGGCAGTGACATGAATACCAACGAGACAGAGAAGCAGGGACGGCAGCAGCAGAGCGGTGTGGATGTTCTGCAGGGACAAACACCGAGACGTTCGCCTGAGCACACTGCCGGGGTTCGGTCATGGTTAAAGCTGATGCAGATGAAAGTTATCATTGTCCTGTTCCCTGCGCTGGATCATTATTATGTGTTTTCTTTTGCGAACAGGAATGGTGGATGTTAAATGATTGAGCGATACTCTGGGCTTGGAAAAACAAAGTTAGGGTGTTCGGCATGCCGGCCATCCTGCAACAGCTGTCAACCTGCGAGTGCTCTATCACTCCATCATGTCTGCCAGGGGCTCACGATCTATCTACGATCTGCATTACCTATTCCACAAACTACTTCCTTACAGATTCTTGCAGGATGAAGGTGAAAGTCCTTCCGATATTCGCTCAAATCTTCGGCCTTTACGTGCACACTGACCCTGATTCTGGTGTCATTCTCAAATCTGAATGCAACCAATTCCCTGGAGCAAATTGAGAGGGTATCAATTGTGTTGCAGCGGTGTTTTGTCACTGCAGACATGTCAGAGATGGAGTGAGGGTAAGCGTCAGAGACAGGAAGGGGGGGTTACGACTCGAGGGGGGTTATTTTGGCAACATTCCTGTGGGGCGGACAGTATTCGATTGCTTGACAATAAATCTAATTTAATATCTATTGCTGCGGGTCCTTCTCGGCGAGAGCCCGGTACGTGGAGGGAAAGGGGGGGGGCTGAAGGATGCAGCGAGGCGGAGTGGTATAAACATGTTAAAAGAGAGGAAGCAGAATAGGATATTGGACTCATTTTAGTATTAAATTAGATTAGAATAATGTAAATGTGCATGCAAAAACAATATCGTGGATACATCTGGGAGCCAGAGTGCTACAGTTAAACAACCCCCCTCCACCCCCCCCGATGGCATTGGTTGTCCACAGTGATGCTGACATAAGGACACAGCTGCAACAACCAGTTTTAATCAACACGTAGCAACGCGACTCCCACTCAGAGGAGGGAAGTGGCTTATACCATAAAAAGCTGCTCTGCCTTTCGCGGACACTTAAAGTGTTGCTTTTAGACCAGTAAGCACCATTACTGGTTCTGAAGCGTGTTCCAACCTGTTGTAATGGTGTCAAGCTCCCTATGGCGGGTTGCTCAAGGAGACGCACACAGCGTGGATGCCGCCTATGCTAATTGCCGCCACTCTGAAGATTTATATCATCACTTAAAAACTATATCCTGAGCTCGGCAACACGTCGTGTGCTCTGATGATTTACTACTAAACGATGTAACGGACCTCCTTGAGTTTTTTTGCAGGCAAAGACATAAACAACCGCTATTAGCTCTCATCAGGATTATCATCACTATGTTAAATACTCATTGATCCCCCCCCAACCCTCCTCATACAGTCACAATCCTGCTCTTTAATAAGCAGAAGAAGTTGGCAGCAGCAGCTCTCCGTGCCGTATGTTGACGGCTCGCCATATGAATTATAAATGACGGCATGCATACTGATTCCCGTCAGAACAATTTGCTACAGGAAGACCAACGAATGAGTGTATCAAGTTATTTTGATGTCATTTATATGTATATCCTCCACAGAAATAGATTAATGCCGGTTTGTTTACGCTACAAGTTGGACGCCAGATAGAGCAAATTGTTTTTTTGCTTATATTTGGTGGGTCTCCAAGTGAGCCGGGACTATAGATGATGTTTGGAATACGGCTCCAGGGCAAAGAAATACAAGTCTTATTTAGAGAAACACTTTAGCATCCATGTGGGGATGATTTGAATAAGGTCACATGTACGTGTTGCCAAACCAGATTAGAGCTTGATTGAAAAGAAAGAACCGTTCCTGGATTGATCCCGGTTACCTCGTTAACCTGCTAATCCCGCTCGGTGATTCAGAAACAGTCTAATGTGAGAGTATTGTCTGGCTTTCCAGGCATCCAGAGGGATCGTGAGGCTTCAGAATGTGGTGTTGGGTGTCAGATCAACAGTCGTCGCCGCGGCGGCGGCTCCTCCTGACAGGCTCCTCTGCTCAGCAGCCTCTCTCATCATCTCCGTCGTGCATTAAAGTACACCTCCTGTCTCCGAGCACAGTCGAGTCTTTATTGCTAACTCTGAAGAGGACACAGGGACGACGCGTCAGGTTCAGTGACAGGCCGAGGTTCCAACATCAAGACGTGTCGGTAGTTTTCCTCATCTCTCTCTGTAATACTTGACACTGCATTAGTGTAAGAACATCTCGACAACACCTGTTCTTGTTTTTAAATCCTCTGATACATCCAGGCACAGAAAAAGCACAGGCAAGTATTAGCTGACATTATCCAAAGTTGATCCAGTCTTTGTACAGGCCGTAGCGTTAACGCTCCGCTCCGCATGTTAAGGCCCTTCAGACGGTCGCTGTGTTTCAAAGAGCTCCGTCAAAAAAGCTTTTCAAAGCCTCTCCTCCGTCTTGCGTCTGATTACTCGTCGTCATCGGGGTTATTAGGACCACTCAGGGCGTCACATCTGCCGTCCCTTGTCATTACAGATACAGATGTCACTTCCTCGGAGACCCTCTTTCCCTCACACGACCGCCCGGTATCGGTGCGTGACCGCGTGTCCCGTCCTCATTATGAGCACTCAGGGAGCCTCGTCGGCTGGCCGGCGTCCAGCTCATCAGCATCATGTCTGATGACATGACACATCGCAGACGTGAGGTCGGCGCACAAATAGCTGCTTGTAAACGTATGGTTGTACACAGAGGTCAGTTTATGTACAATATAATAGACCGACAGTAGTGACAGCTGGTTATTTGAGCGGTTTGCTGTAACAACCGTCGACAGCCGCTCCATCGTCCTGTAATTATTATTATTATATGAATGTGCCGACAGGATCCTTCTTAAAGCAACAGAATCATTGAATGCACGGTGACACATTTGTCCCGGGAAGTCTGTCAGACGTGCCCTTGGTGTGAGAAACACTTCAAACAAACAGCTTCTTAGAAAAAGCGAATTTCACTTCAAGATGAAAAACCAAGAGAAATATATTTCAGACGAAACGCTGAACTATACAAACAAATCACCGAGGTGTGTTAACCGGCGTGTTACGTCACAAACTGCTGCACTTTTTTTTTTTTGGAGGAAACATTCTTGCAGACGGTTTTTGCAATCAGTCAGATATTTATCCTCTCAGCACCTGCAAAGCAGCCAAAAATAGCCGGCGCTGTTTATTCTGTGTGCTGCGACGCTGCCGTGAGGTTACAACGATCGGGGCTGGATCACAGACGTCATCTTCCGCCATAATTAGAGTCAATATGTCAAATGGATTCGGGGTCTGTCATACAGCTCGCTTTACAATGGATTAACAGCACCGAGCACAGCAAACCTTCCCTGTGTTTGCATGTGTGAGAGCAAACGAGGAGCGTCTGAGCTCCGTCTTCCTCACTGAAGGTGCTGTAATGTTATTCCATCTCAAAAATAAGTTCCTCTTATCAAACAAGGAAAAGCTTCGCCCTGCCTGACTGGAGATAAATGAATTGTATGAAGGACACCAGCAGATGTTGAACCTGGGGGTCAAGTACTATTATTGCCGGACAGCGTAGGACGCCGACATCCACTCGCTGTCACAACAGAGGAAACCCTAGAGAGAGAGTGAAGGGAGAAACCGAGCAAGGAAGGAATATCCAGCTGGGAAGGAGAATAAATATTAAAAGAAAGACTTGGGGAGCCAAGCGGAGGGAGAGTTACAGCTGTATTGATGAGGTGGAGTCGCAGAGGGGTGAGAGAAGGCAGATTTATCTCGCAGGCTCACTGATAAAAGGCAGTTTCATGTCCAGCTTCGACCCTATTCAGCCTGTTGGGGGTTAGAGCAACTCCTCTGTCTTTGTGGGGGTGTCGGGGAGGAGAGGTGCAGTGTGCAGAGTCCAGGTCGGTGGACAACAGAAGGCCGGTCTGTCGCTGGAGTGTTAACCCCGACCGATATCCTCCGTCCACTGCCAAGACTGCAGTCATGAGGGGGGGGGGCTGCCCATTAGACATCCCTCATGGGGG
>CAAKHC010001919.1:5825-18802 GCA_901007825.1 Macroramphosus scolopax | reverse complement strand
CCGGGGGGGGGGGCACGGGGGGGGGGGGGGGGGGGGGGGGGGGCCCCCGGGGGGGGGCGGGGGGGGGGGGGGGGGGGGGGGGGGGGGGGGGGGGGGGGGGGGGGGGGGGGACCTCTGGCACTGAGACAACCGTGTTATTGAAGGGCAGAGACGTAATTAGAGGGTGTGCCAGTAAGTACAGAATGTGGGACATTATTAACAAACTCTCATTGTTGAAGTGGGGACTGTAATTAAAGGGTTCCCACAGCCTCTGATTGCACGGGCAGAGGGACAAAGTGATTTCGCTCATCTACCACTTGCGCCGTCGTGACCTTCATGCCTGTTGGTGGTAGACGGGATGTGTCCACGTGCACGCGCCCGCCCGCCCGCCCGCCACCGTCTGCGCCGCATGCGCGGATGTAATTTTACTGCATGTGGTACGAAGAGAGATACAGGGTCAATTAGTCTCCGGAGACGACAATCTTTGACATTGTTCATCTGAATGGGAACGAGACGGCGGCGGAACCGCGATGGAACAGACAATTTGCTGTTCTTTATAAGCGAAAGGTCAGATTAGGAAATGTCCAGTGAAAGGACGGGAAGGGAAGTTAGCTTTCGGTCCCTGAGGGCGAAACAGAGCACAGAACGGGACTGTGGAGCCCACGGAGGCTTTGTGTCTGCTGAATTCATGCAGAGTGATTGGCCACAGTCCCTTTCCTTTTCCCCTTGTAACCTTTTTAGCTCGTGGCCTCGGACATTGTGGACAATCCTTCAGCTGTGCAGACATGCTCGGAAACCTCATGCCTGTGAAACCAGGTTCTTTTTGTGTATCGGAAGTTTGACTTAATGAATGCGCCAAGGACCCAGAACATGAGATATTCAGGATCATTGATACAACTCTGGATCCCTGGAGGATGTTTGGAGCCTGACGTCACGGCCCTGCTGCAGCCAGGACGTGAAAAAACTTTTTATTCATGTACAAAAGCTGTGAGATTTATATGAGAGAGTGACATGAAAGAAACAATACATCATGGCCATGTATACGACTTCCATGCGGTATTTCTAAAGCCAAGCTGGGGATTTATAGAAGAGAATAAAAACGAAAGATATTCTGCGGACATCGAATCACAGAGAAGATTACAAGGCTCCAGTCTGGAGAAAGGTTGGATTTATTGGACGTCTTGTAAAGAACTGAAGCAGACTCCTGTCGGCGGTTTCATTTCCAACATTCCAGAGTTCTGACAGAAACGCAAACATCTTCAAAAACCCGAAAGGTGACAAACCCTCGTGGTAGACTTTGTTTTTGTATTTTTCCCCTAAAATACCTTTCCAATCAAAACTTTAACCAACGGCAGCTCGAGCGGAGCGGGAGGTTCAGCGGGAGGGCGGCGCTGGTTGAAGGGAGTGCGTCATTTGCTGGCAGCGTAGTTAGAAAACTGTCATGTCCCTCAATGAAATTCCTCTCGCTGTGGGGTCTCGCGAGCAAGGTGCTCAGACAGGAGACAACTTAATAGCACCATAATGGCTATGAACATACACAGACCTCCACCAACCCCGTTAACACCGACGTTAGAGGGATAATCAGTCCGCCAAACACACACTTTGGAGTGAGTTTGTCAAATGCATCTTGATTGGTAATTCAAATGCCACTGGCTATGTAAGAGCATGTATTGTACACTATGCATATGTTAAGATTACAGCAGCATTCACATCTGCAGCGTTTGTAATGTCAGTGTGATGCATATTCGTGCATTTGTGCTGTTTTAAAGAACAAATGTTAACAGCCGTTATATGAAAGCTGACGAAGTGCAGTCAAACAGCGTCGCTGGCTGACACATGTAACACTGTTTGTCATCAAGTCTGTTCAGGTGTGAAAGCAAGCGGGACGTCAGACGAACACAGAGAGAGACGGTTGTTTCCGAGCCTCGGCTCGTCTGCTCGTCTTCTTAAATCTTCTCTTGAAATCGTCTCTAACTTTGCATGAGTTTGTTTGTTCTATAGTGACAAAAAAAAAAATCGTGCACACAGCTGCGGTGTTTGTGGGAAGCCAGGCTGTAAACGGACGTCCGAGTAAGGACGACGGAGGTGGACGTGCCGACAGGAAAGATGCAGTGTCCTGCCACTGTTGGCTGGGTCTTTATTTTCCATTAGTCATAGTAATAGCCCATAAGGCTCTCGGTGAGAGCACTTAAGGAGGGCGATAAATAAAGACAACCCCTAAAACAGAGCTGAGTGACAATTCAGGGACAACACACACCTACACCCCCTCTTGAATCATGAGTCTTACAATCCACTGAAGCACCCTGCTCTCCAAAGCCAGGGCGACGGTAGGACGGACAGTCCTACCGTTAACAGCTATACAAGCATGTGGAACATTATCACCAGCGGTCGGAGCGAAACGACATCCGACAGTCTTACTGAAGGCTCTTCATCCCGAGGTCATCGTCTCCTCACATGAATTGGCATGAATTCATGATTTCTATCACGCCTGTGTGTGTGATGCATGTACTGTAATATAGGCACTGAAAGGATGCAAATACCTTTCAAAATAAGCTTGATTCAAATGATTATTCGTCAGATATGTCTGATTCTTTGATACAGCCTGCGCGTGTGAGGACCTCATTAATCTGGTCTGGTAGGCGGAAATCTAACAGTCAACCGGGCAGCGTGTCGGAGAGGCCGGTCGGAGTCGCTGCCAGCCGAGGTTGGACACAGTTACACCTCCTTTCAATTAGTTTCCAGTCAGTTTTAGTTTAAATATTAGAGGACTGTTAATTGAGCAGAATCATCAAGGCAGCGGCATTGAAAAGGAACAAGCTCTCCATTCATGCGTATTATAAATACCAAAATAAGAGCGGCGCAAACAGCTGAATTATAATTAACAGAACATAATTAGCGTTCACCTGGTGAAATCTGCTGCAGTAAAAAGACAGAAACCGAGAGAGAGAGAGACACGTTTGTATTTCTATATCATGGCCAGGAAGCATTAAGGTACTACAGCACCACTTCAGTGAACGGCCAATCAAACCACCTGAGCAATCATAATTACATCACCGGCTTTAACTGGGATTCTTCACATGAGAGCGACTGCAAGAGGGAAAATTGAACATGCAGTCTTGTGATAAACAGCTCTATACAATCAGACATTAGAACTGTGTTGCTCCTTTTAAGCGTATATATATGTGCCTTATTTGTGTGTGTGCTTCTGTTTACTGTGTAATACTATTAGCCGCCCCCTGACTTCACTATGAGAGCTGCTACAGGAAAAGGATTAAGAACAAAATCCCCCAGTGGATCCTCTCATTCAGTTACATATTATCAGCGTTGCTTGTTAATTAATTAGGTAAATATAAATTAATTCCTACTTTTATGATAAGATAATATGGAAACTACTCGTGTTTAATTCCTCAGTCTGTTAAGTTTCTGAAAGTCAGGAGAAATAAACATTTCTCAGACGTCTTCTGAGGAAACCCTGAGCGAGCACGTCTCCGCCCAACAGCTTAAACAACAAAACAGATTCAAGTTACAGTCGTATTTAACAGAAACATGCAGCACCTCACATTTAAGGAACAGCAACTTCAGGGTTGTTGGCGTCTCGCTCAGATTTCATAGTTAACTGAATATCAAAAATGATGGTTTATTTTCTCTTAATGGAAGAATCAATTAATCCGCTAATGACTATTAGCTGGTTCAGTCAGTGGGAGATGTTCCATGCATGCACTCTAATGTTTACCTACCTTGTGCCAACTGAAGCTGCTGTAACTGGAGACGATGCTAAAAAGAAGCTGTTCAGTGTCACTACCCTCAACCTGAATGTATGTCTGGTAAAATGCAACACCTCTACAAGTTGTAGTGAGCAGGACAAAAGATGGAGTCTGTTTGTAACTGATGTACAGTTACAGCGACCATCAACTGGGAACCATCATCAGCTCAACGTGAGGCCCAATGAGAGAGAGAGAGAGAAACAATGAGAGAGGAGGGGGGGTGGAGGGGACAGGGTGCCGACAGCCGACTCTCCTTTCCAGCCACCGCGGGGTTGGAAACACTCACGTGCGCTGTACCCTGAACGCACCACGAGCGCAGCGGTGCTCGGACGCACCACAATGCACAGTTTGAAAAGAAGCAGAGCAATTTTAACATGAAAAAAAAAAAGAAGATAAAATCAATAACTGATGCTCTGAAAATGAAAGACAACCCAGAGGTAGTGAGGGAAGAGCGTGGAGCTTTTTTTTCTCTCCTTATTTTCCCTCTTCAAAAGGCGAAACATATGCACATATTCCGAAACACTTTCACCTGTCATCTCTGTGAGGCTTTGTCGAGCGGTTGCGAGTCATTCCGGCTCTGATTGAGATATTTTACGTTCGCCTGGAGGCAGTAATTGAAGAAAAGGTAACCTCTTTCTACTTCTATATAAAAAGGGTTTTGCATGGATCTCCAGGGAAGCATTGAGTGATTGGTACCATGATGTCCTACACTCCCCTTGATGGACAAAAAGACAGTTATCCTGTTTGACTTGGTTTTGAAAGGAAGAAAAAATATTTCCTATTTTTTTCAAACACATAAGAACCGATGGTGACACAGGCGTCATGAAACCTTCAGGCACCCTTTGGCACCTGTAGGAGCCTCAGCAGGCTGTTAGTTCCACTATAAAACCAACAACCTCTGCATCCCCGAGTGTTGACAAAGGTGTTATTTACACCCAGAACTTGACCTGCATGTCATACCGATGCTAAAGTTTGCCTTGTGCATCAATATAACACCCCCGGGGCATAAATGTGTCGGGGGGGCTTTCACTCAATAATCCTCCAAGTGGAAATTTGTAACATCTCCTCGGCTCCCTTTGATCCACGTCCACCGCTCATTTTCATCCATTTCGCTCCACTGACTTTGTAATGTTTTTACATAATTACTTCTTTCTCGCAGTGCAACTCGTTATAATTCCACTCACAGCTGCAAAGTATTTGCAACTGCGATTGATTTAAAGTCTAGATCTGTGGCAAGAAAAAAAAAACAGACAGCATGATGATGAACCGGTTTTACTCTTTCAAGCATTCCCTGGCAAGCAGGCGGGAGAATGTGCACGGTGCCGAGCCTGCTGCTGGTCTGACAAGACATTTCATACAGGAAACTGGCACAATCACAAACTGTCCTCTGTGGCAGTGAATTGGATCTGTCATCATCTCAATGGAGCAGGATTGGAAATATAATACAGAAATCTGTCAAAGTCCTTGTAATTACACACATGGGTGTTTAGCGATGCAGAGACACGCACACGCGGGCACCGACACAATTTCCACTGTAAATGCACACATGTCTTCCTTTTAACCAATCGCGGGTTTCCAGAACAAATGAAGAGATTCAGGGTGTCACACAGGGCAATAATGTGTTGCTTTAAGTTGCTTCTGTGTGTCGTAACAATAGTACACATTTCTATTGCAGCCTTCACATGTTATATTCGCTCCTGCTGCACTAATTTAGCTCCGAGTAAGAGCATTCATTAATCACCTGGAGTGAGTGTTGAAGTGCTGCATAATGTATATGAAGCCTCTCCATCAGCAGGCGTTTTATGCATGTCTGATGAAAGCAAATGGAGCAGTAGGCATGAACTGAGCAGCAGGAGATGCACATAGAGATCCGGACCTCCTCATTCGGTGAAATATCATCACAGCACATCACATCAACGGCAATTTAGTCTCTAGAAATTACCTTTACTGCAGGTTTCTTGTTATGTTTTAGGTGGCACAATGGATTCCTATTAATTGCTCGTAGCAGACGGAGAACATTGGAATACAATAACGTCCCGCAGATGGAGATTGGCAGAACCGGCTTTTTTTTTTTTCTCGCCGTTGTTTTTGCTCGTAAAAAGTACTCGAGAATTTACCTCATTGTGCAGGTGCCACAATAGTTATTATAGATTGTACAATTGTTATGTACGAGTCCACCAATAATAATGAAATAAGATTATCACACTGAGAGCGCACAATGAGTTGCATCCATCAATACGCCGACGTTGACAGCGGAGACAAAAGCTATTACTCACGCTAAGATCTGCACCCGAACCGACTGGAGCGAAGCCCCTTTAAATTACTTGCTGATGCTTTGATAATGGACGCCACATGTTTAAAACTCGAGTCATCTATGATGTCATTTGTAGACAAAAAATGTGGAAAAATATGGTTATAACAGAGCAGCACAGGGGTGCCGAGGTCCTCCGTCCTCCTTGTTCACATGCCTGTGCAGTGGAGTGTTGTCGGCCTAGCGAGTGTGTTGGAGTCTGATCCAGACAGATATTACAGACACTGGCGCTGCAGAGTTCTGCTCTCGTGTCTTGGTCCAGAGCAGATGGCCACGGACCCATTCAGCCAAGGCCTTAATAGAGCCACAGCTGCTGGCAGACAAAGTGAATCTCCTCCATATGCATTTCCTTGCAAACACGGCACTGTGCTGTTTGCTGTGTGACAGTCGGCAAGCGATGACTCACCACACTGATACTTCACCGTTAGTACAAGTCCTCACAAGGCAATTTATTTACACCTAACAAGAGGAGCTCCTTCTCCGACACGAACTGAGACATGCAGTTGGGTTTCCGGGGTTTTAGATGCCTTTATGGAACTCATCATCGCTGTATATTCAACGGTCCTTAGTGGAAAGGTGGGATTTTATTGCATTGTGGGTATTTGAGTTGTTGTCGTTTTAGTATTGCTGAGATAATACTGAGTTACAATAAAAGCAGATGTCAGCAAAACATCAATCTTCATCGGAGACTGATGTCGATGATGGATTGAATCCTGTGGTAGGACAGCTGCACAGGCATATGTTAAACATTCTCTATATTTATATCTAAAGCTTCGTCTCTCTCTATCTCCAAAACTTTTGTCTGTAGCCACTTTTGTGGAGTTAGTGTTATATATTTCTCATCTTAAATTCCTCTCTGTACTGCAATATTTAGTACAAGTAGATCCCCGTCTGCAGAGAGGGCAGGTAGAGGGGTTGATCTGCTGCGAGCTGTCATAGGCCTGATTCAAAGCAATGTGTTAATAATTACAGTTGTAGTTCAGGAGTAAGTCAACCTTGAAAACCCTACAGAGGAAGAGGAGGACCAAGCTGCTACAAAAATAAAGTAGACTGAACAAATGTGGGTTGGGACCTAACAGAGTTGTTGGAGGCTGCACTATAACGGGGAGGCTGAGATGATGAATTGCTCCGTGTCACCAGTTTGCCAAAGACAAAAACAGGAACAACTCATTTGTCATCGGGAGTAAAACGATGAAACCGGAGAACATTCCTGACCATGAACGCAGCACGAGTCACACCGCCTGCGTGTCTCTATCCTGGACTCGGTCGGAGCTTCCTCCTCTCAACAAGCACATGCAAAGTGTTTGCCTCCGCCTTGCGCCGGTTGTGTCGCGGCGGTAAACTACAGGAGCTCCTGTGATCCTGACGAGGATTAGCTGAGAGGAGAAAACGAACGGCTGAGCTGTAACAGGACGATTCTCGCTGCTCTGTGTTGGGAATAAGAAGCGCGACTGCTTTTATCAACATCCCGACACAGGGGGTTGTTTAATCTTCAGTTTTCAGAGTTAAAAGGGTGAAAATGAAGGGCGGGAAATGAAAACGCAGGTTTACCAGGGAGAGACGTTGACAGGAGAGAGAGGAGGACTCACACAGCTGAGGTGCAATCACCGCTAACCGACTGGAAGAGCAGGGAACTTGCCATTTCTAATTAATATTACTTACACCATTTCAGAGCTTTGTTTACTGAGCAGGAGCGGCCCCGGAACAGGAATCCCACTCGCTTTAAGGAGGGAATTACACATATGAGTGAGCTCATTAAAAAGGTACAACCACGGATGGAGAGAACCGTATCGCCCAACCTCAGTGTCTCCATCAAAGTCCAAACAAACGCTTATCTGCTTTGACACCTCACAAATACGAGCGACTACAAACACGCACACGCACTTCAAAGTTTGGTGTGCTGGATCTTTAAGTTCTGATTTATTTATTTTAGAAGTAAGAAGACGTGTCGACTGTTTTAAATGAAGAGTTCTGTCGTTCTGCTAAAACTGCGAGCGTGCAGAGCAAGTTTGGGATTTGGAGGAACATTCTGATTACACCTTGTCATGCTTCAAGCAGCAGGTGATTTTCCTCGCTCTCCCACAGTGACTTTTTCCGCTGTTTTTCATTGCCGTTTTGACACATTTTACATCAACGTTTAGCTGCCAGTCCTAATCCACACACTTCATGAACATTCAGTCGTGTAATTTCGCTTCCTGCGCTGTCTGTCAACAGCTTCAAGGACATGAAGAGGAGATGAAGGAGGAAGGGACGTGGGTGGAAGGTTTACACCTCTGATTAGCATCGACGACATCCCGGTCCCATGTTGGCCTCTAGTGTAGAAGAACCTTTTGGTTATTTTTAAAGTGGTCTTTAATAATGTCACTCTGAATTCAATTAAAGTCTAAAAAGGTTCATACCTGAGATATAGCGCACACGGCATGCACATATAATATGTATGCATGCATGTGCATACACATATAATATGTGTGCATGCCGTGTGCGCTATATCTGAGGTATGAAGTTAAGTTTATTTTGTGAGGTGGGTTGAAAAGGAGGCTGACAGAGCAGGTAAGTGATGTTTCAGGCCGGGGTTGCCTTTGGGCGGCTGTGCGATGAGGACGGAGAAGTCATCATATGAACGGTTCGATATTCGTCCCGGGGCCGTAGGAAGCGTTTTGTAGTGGCTTCGGTCGGATGACGACGGCGCTCTGAAGGAGACGTGTCAGTCAATAGAGTCGGTGGTGTGCAGGATGGTGAGGAGATGGCAGATGGTGCTTAAACACCCTCAATGCTGAGAGAGCTGGGAAGTGTGTCAAAAATCAACAGAGGGAGTATCGGTGTCCAACTTCTGCCACGGTACATACCCATGCCAACTGGAGTATGGCAGCACCCGGAGGTACCAGCCTGGACAGGCGACACCATCTGAACAGCGTGAGCAATACGACGACTCATCAAGGCATGTGAGAGCAAACACTCACACTCACACACACACACAAACTGTGAATGTCAGAGAAACGGCAGAGTCTTATTGCTCGAATCTAAACCCACAGAGCACAACTCTATTCTCCTCTTAAAAGAAAGAGCATGAGTGATGAGAAGCAGGACCTGCTGCTCAAGACAACAATCTGTTTTCTTTCTGAGGCGTCTGTGCCTTCAGCGGTGCAACGGGAAACCCAAAGCAACGACCTCACGGTTGAATGCATCCGCCAAACCGGTCATGATGGAGTACAGTCACACGAAACAACAATCACCTGAAGCTTGATAACAGCAAAACAAATGAGCTTGTGATGGACCAGCAGAGGAAGAGGAGGTCTGAGGGGAGGAGACGACTGACTGAGGAGGAGCTGCTCTGCAGGAGGAGCTGCTCTGCAGGAGGAGCTGCTCTGCAGGAGGAGCTGCTCTGCAGGAGGAGCTGCTCTGCAGAAGTTCCTGCTCCTTTATGTGCAAATATTTTCTGATCATTATGAAACATCCAAGTCACGGTTCATTTATTGTTGTCTGTCAGAGTGAGAAACATCACCCTTGATCCATTAACTAGACCTAGTGGGGGGTGAATCAGCATCACTATCACAATGATGGACGACCCAAATTGGATTACTTTATTTAAATTGACAAACTATTTGATTGGATGATACAAAAATGGGTAATAGAGGATATGATCAATCTTGGTATAGTGAATTACAGGACCACACAAGTCCAAAAACTGGAATGGATATTGGAAATGGTAAAGACCAACTATAGAGATGGCAGATGTGAGAACTTGCCGTTTCATCAAATTACGTCCGACTGCAGGGAACCGTGCACAGCTCATCTCGCCGAACGACCTGCTGGGAGGGTTTACCCTCTGATCAAGGTCTCTCACCTGGGAAGCCTCAGAGCACACCGGGCCCACTAAATTGAATGGGTAAATGAATTGTGAATTATGAATGGGCATCAATCTAAAACGGGAAAATGCAATAGCTTTTTTCAAAATAAAATCAATTTTCTGACTTTATTCCTGCAGATGTGCCAACGTACGGGGAGGCTGATGGGAAGGCTGGAATGTCTTTAGGTTTGACGGTAAGCACATTAAGCAACAGACTGTGACCTTTAGATGTATGATGTCACTGCATCCTTTTATCTTATTAGACGTTTTTATGAATTGTGTCATCTTGGTATGAATTCTTGGGTTCGATCCAAAGTGTGTTTTTAGAGGTCACTGTGACCCCCACCCCCTAAAAATGTGAACCACTTCATCCTTATTTGATTATATTCCCTTAAGGTTTTCCATTAAATGTTCCATTGTTGAAAGTGGGACAGAAGTACAGCTCAGACATCCGTGTTCATGTGTCGGGGAAAAAAGGTTGGTATAAAAGCTCCACATGCAGCGAGAGCCTGGGGGGGGGGTCGCACATGTGGGAGGAAAGGTAGGAGGGCGAAATGACACGCGTACAACTGCAGTCCAACTAGTGTGCAGGCTGTCAGAGCTTTTCCCGTTCAGGGACAGCTGAGGTTGATTCCATTAACTCGCCCTTCATTCAAACAGCTAATTACACACAGACACACAATCAGAGGCTTCACAGCACAATCAAGTCCTGATGGAGACAGAGAAGGAACGACGGCGAAGAGTCAGATTAGGGTAGTAAGTCTGCAACAAATAACAGACAAAAAAAAGACAATGGAGGACACATCGAGAGAGAAAACAGAGCCGGGAACACAAGGAGCCAGAAGAAGAGACTTCATTACTAAGCCTGCGACAAGTATTTTATTAGAGTCTAAGCTGATTTTCACTCTCAGCAGTGGATTGGCTCGGAGTCAGAATCTTACTGCAAAGCTATTTGTTTCCAGTATCCCTAATAAAAGGGACTAATGTTATGTTAATGACTTTTCAGCTTATTACTGCAATGCTGATGGATCCATCTGTACTTGAGAATGTCGCTCCCTCCAGAAGCCTGCCACATGGTTATTTGTGTCACAGTCTTTGTCAGGTAATTTATGGGGGGACATTAAGCCGTTAATACATTGTTTTACAAAAAAAGACGACAGTTTAATGGCGTTGCGTACATGAGCAAACTTGCCATCAATAATGCCGTATAATGAAGCCTGTTGAAGGGCCTGCCCGGAATGGGAATCAGTGGCTGCGAAGACTTAAAAGAGAATATCAAGATGTTGCATGTTTGTGGGTGAACACCAGTGTTTGCAGATGCTACCTCATGTGTCTGCGAATGGACTTCAGAGTAAAACAACTGATTGTTATGGTGCAGGAGTGATGAAACAGGAGGGGAAACGTGTCGGCCGCTCGCTGCAGAGATCTGAGCTTCAATGGTTGTTTCTGTTTAAGATCCAGTTTTATCAAGTACTCAAACGTGTGAGGCTTAAATTGAATTTAATATATAGAAAAAAACTGTAAATAACATTCCTGAATGACAAAATGAAGTTTGTCTGGGGATAGGTCATTTTTTAGAGATGCTGTCTGATCTTGGATTACGCCGGCTGCTTTTCAAATACGATGATAGATGTGATTGAATAGATTCTATCACAATGGATCATCAGGTCCGTGTTTGTTGTGTCTTACCAGTCCTGCCACCTGAATCATGTGACCTTCTGTCGGCATTAATCGGCCGGAGCGTCGATGCAGGAGAGAGGAATCGCAAGGACTTTTAAAACATCTGGAACATGTGGAATGCAGCTGCAAAAGGACTCCACAAAGTAGTGCACAGAGAAGTACTATGTGTCCGCAACTGTCCTTTTGCATATCCCATCCACCTTTAGATAAGGTCAGGCACATTGTGGCTACAAATTCTTAAATCCATCCAACGCTGATTGCGCAACAAGTAAATTTCCTGCTTCAAATTAAAATGTTTCAAGAAATATTGTCAGCTTTTGATGTCTTATGAACAAATGAAAACAGGACTAGATGCACCAGGTCATGGCGACATGTGCTTGATGGAGATGGAGAGGAGCCCGAGTGTGAAGGACGACTATAATTGTTCTTCTGATCAGTGTTTGATATACAAGAGACAGTTATTCTGCATCTGGCGGCCTCTTTCCCGTGCCAGAAAAACCCCCGATCCACTCGGAGGCCCGCATGTACTGTACATACACACTGACGCAAGCACCCGGCGTGCTGAACACGGAAAAGCTCAGTTCAATTGAGCGGAATAAAACTTTATTATAAGCTGATTCTTTTTTTCATTGAAATGACTGATCATGTTATTTGACATTTCAATAGCCCCGGGGGGATTTAATCCCTGCGCAGACGTGTCGTACTAGAAAGCCGAGCTGTACTCTGCTCCTAGATAGCAGTCTCAGCTGTGTCTTCACCAGCCCTGCCCTGCAGTCATTCAGTCAAGTGGGAATAAAATGAGCTAAGTAGCAGAAGATTAGCATGGATTAGCACTGGTGTAGTAAACCATTTGAATATTGTCACAGCACTATGGAGTGAAGGCTCACCACGGCGTGTGCAATATGCCAAGTGTGTCCGGGGAGTCGAGCTTTGATCACGGAAATTTCAAATTAAGGGTTCATATGCAAAAAAAAAAAATTATAAATTCAGTATATTTTTAGATTATATATATATATACATACATATATATATATATATACATATATACATATATATATACATATATATATACATACACATATATATATATATATATACATACACATATACATATATATATACATATATATATACATACACATATATATATATATATACATATATATATACATACACATATATATATATATATATATATATATATATATATATATATATATATATATATATATATATAAAACTAACTGGTTACTACATGTTTGTTTTTCCTTATTTGGAATAAAGGCTTGGCTGATTTCTGTCTCAATCTTGCAGGTAAATTCATTTATTCAAATTATTTGCATCTGAGGAGGTACGACGTGAACAGCACTCTGTGTTCTTGACTAATTAATGTATG
>CAAKHC010001915.1:39397-71515 GCA_901007825.1 Macroramphosus scolopax | reverse complement strand
GTTGTCTTTCTCAGTCTTTTGCCACCGCGTTCCGGATAAGCAGAAAAAAATGGATGGATGGATGGATGGATGGATGGATGGATGGATGGATGGCTGGATGGATGGGTGGATGGGTGGATGGATGGCTGGATGGATGGATGGATGGATGGATGGATGGATGGATGGATGGGTGGATGGATGGATGGGTGGATGGATGGATGGATGGATGGATGGATGGATGGATGGATGGATGGATGGATGGATGGATGGATGGATGGAAGAGGGTAAGGTGATGTCATCTTGCATATCGTTTCATTCAAATCCGCCTCTTTTCCGAGACAAATAGACCTCATGTCACCATGTCGTCTCCTGCAGCGTTTCATTCAACCTGACGTCACCTCTCTCATGCAGCGTTTCATCCAACCTGACGGCACCGTGTCGTCTCCTGCAGCGTTTCATCCAACCTGACATCACCATGTCGTCTCATGCAGCGTTTCATCCAACCTGACGTCACCGTGTCGTCTCGTGCACCGTTGGCTCTCTCTGCTGTAACATGAACTCCATCATTAGTTCACAGTGTATTAAATCAGTATATTAAGCTGCACACAGATAGCTTGCCCTGAATAACACCTGTATTTGGGTGAAAGCTATGAATGTGCATGTGAACACACTCTGCTCACTGAGGGAAGAACGTGGGACCAAAGTTGTCGTTGTGTTTTTTGCCAAAATGCCATTTAACCAACCTGTCCTCTCTCTCCTCCCCCTCTGTCCCCTGCTGCTGGCCGCCCCTCTCGTCCCCTCTAAGGTAAGTCATATATGAGCTCCACATGCTTCCTCCCAAACTGAGCGTAGCCTCCCTCCCCATCCCTTCGCCCCCCCATCTCCTCCCTGTGGTGTCCGTCTGTCCGTCCGTTCGTCTGTGTTTGTTCAGCAGTGTGTTTCTTCCCTTCTTGGCGCTGATCCTTCACGCCTACCTACCTGTATGCTCTGGACAGGTGAGTGAGGTGTTAGCTTAGCAAGAGCAACCCTGCAGCTCCTATTGACTCCACACATCTTCCCCCCAACCACCGCTCCTCCACCTTCCCCACACTCCTCCCCTCCATTCTCCCTCCCCCTCATCCCTCCTGCCTTCCCGCACCACAGCAGGTCTTGGGTCAACCTGTACTGCGTGCTGAACAAAGGGGAGATGGGCTTCTACAAGGATGCCAAGAACACCACGACGGCTTACAACAGCGAGCCGCTGCTCAACCTCTCCCACTGCCACTGCGACGTCACCAACGGCTACAAGAAGAAGAAGAACGTCTTCACGCTCAAGTATGTTTTCATACTCGTCCTCATTGAATCGGCACTGATGTGTAACCATGCCAACAGAGACCAGTTCTGATGTCAAAGTACTTGGTACTTTAGATTGATACAGATCAGGCCCGATGGCGGCGTCTATCTTCTCTGTTCTTACGTGTCATGATGCCTCGTGAGTCCGGTAACTCAGTGGAGTGGGCGGAGCCAAAGATCAGGAACCCGGAAATCACAAGGGACTAAAAGTCTCTGCTGCTTTGACCTTTGACCCGGCCTAAAGGCTGTAGTACTCCATTGATTACAAACCATATTTAGTTATCTCCACCATTTGTCTCCTCGCTGCTTTAATCTGTCTCCTCTCATCACAGAACGAAGGACGGCAGCGAGTTCTTGTTTCATGCAAAAGATGAGGTGAGACCTACCAGTGCTTCTAATCTGTGTGTGTGGTTTTATGATTCATTCCTACATCACACAACCATTAACACGGTTCCTCTCCTCCCCGCCGCAGGACGACCTCAAGTCGTGGGTGAACAACATCACAGCCAGTATCACGGAGCACGAGGAGATCGCCAAATGGGGCCAGCCCCAACCAACTACCTCATCCACCGACGAGGGCACGCGGGGAGAAGGCAGCAAGGGGGAGAACAGGTCGGATCGAGGTGCAGAGCAGGTCGAGCGGGCAGATAGAGAAAAGGAGAAAGAAAGGGAGAGAGAGAAGGAGAGAGAGAGAGGCGAACGATCCGAGAGGTCAGATCGGGGCGGCAAATCGGAAGGAAAGCGCTCAGAGAAGTCTGCAAAGAAAAAGTGAGCCTGATGATGGACTGGTTGGGATTGAAACTTCTGAACTCTGGATGGGGGGTCGTGGACTGAACACCCCCCCACCCCCTCACCCACCCTCCTACTCTCCGCCTCCACCGAAGCGGTGGAGTTTGGATGGAAAGTGACACTAAGGATGGAGGGAAGGCTCACTCATAGGACGGACACGAGCAGGAGACGTCTCTCTCTCTCCCTCTTTCTCTCTCTGTCTCTTCTTCTGTGTCTCTGTGAGACCACGCAGAGTCACTGACGCGCCACACACACCCCCGGTGACTGCTCAGAGAACTGCAGAGGGCGGGCAGCGCGAACGCCAGAGAGAGACGGGACACGCGCCTCGATAACTTGAAGGCTGTTTCTGATTGCTGGTGGCGAGATAAAACCGTAGCTAATGCTGTCCCATGTTTGTTTTTTCTATGAGATGAGCTGTATCTTTATGAATTTCTCGTCTGTTTGTCCTATCTATTGTATCTATCTGTCTGTCTGTACGTCCAGACATCATACACTATGCTTTATTACTCCTCATAAAGTAGAAGAGAAAGAAATGCCAAACCTGGAGAAACCTTTAGTTGTTCCATCTGGAGGTCTGGTCTTCACAACACGCGAAAATACATCCGGGTTTACTGTAATGACACCAAACGCGATGATGCAACACTGAAGATCTACTGCTGTCTGGAGGATTCCAGGCAGGAGGAAAGATGTCAACTTAGGTACGATGAACCTCAAAACTAGGAGTCTGAAAAGGGTTTGAAATGAAGAAAACAGAGCAACATCCCTCCATCGTGATTGATGATTAAAGGTTCAATCGTTTTCTTACCTGCGACTTAAACACTGCAGGACAAGACACTCACAGAGGCCACAGGAATCATTCGTGGAGTCAGTCTTTGGGTTGGTGGTCCGATTCTGAATTCCAGAGGCCTCATTCATTAGAACTCTGTTTAATTTGTCTTTAATTAACTAATTATAAAAAGTTATCACATGAAGTGTAGAGTCATGTTGAGGTGAAAGTTATCCTGTCTCAAGCACAGATTCTATTCATGGATGAGGCAACACATCTGCGACACACCTGTCTCCTTCTGTTGCATCCATGTTTTTATAGAGACGTTTTTAAAACAAATAGCGTGTATGCATGTGTGTATATGTGTGTGAGTGTGTGCGTGTGCGTGCTCTTCTCTGCTCCCAGGGTCTCCATAGCTCTCAGGTTACTTATGTTAGCGTGTGCTTACCGTGTGCTTCACATGTTTATATGTTCGTCCCCCTCAGACGCCCCCTCAGTCTTCCAGACACGTCGGATCCACAGAACAGACCTCCACTATGACACACACACACACATACACATTGTCGTCTTTCGAAGATCCTCACAGTGTCTTTCGTTACTTTGCTGTAAACTCACCACAGAGCCACAAACCACAGGGGGAAAGGTCAAATAAAGATGTGACTCATTGGAGCGTCCTGGTCAGGAAACATTTAAAATCACTGCTACCTAAATGTTTACATCGTTCTCTGTATGAGCTGGTATTAATCATGACTGCAGAGGATTCCCACTCAGACAGTTCATATTCTTCTCTTTACTCACCTCAGGATTTAAAATTCTCTCCTGACCTGTTGTTTTGCGTTAAAACCGTCTCGCAACTTTCTTTTATTTCAACACATTTTATGCATCTAATTTTAGGTGTGAATGCCAGATCAATGCAATCATTTATGTGCATGTTGGACACAACAAACGAGAAGAAAGGAAGAGGTGAATTTATAATGAGCTAATGTTTGACATGTAAAGTGATGCAGTCGTCCGCTGCCACTTTAAGACTCTCAACAGCCTACTAAACTGACTCACTGCTGCTGCAGATGCGCACAGGAGAGACGGTGCAGGGTACTGCTACCTGGCTTATATTCAAAGAAGTCTTCTGAACCATTTTTACAGAGAAAAGCAGATATGTGAACGCCAGCATGGTTAACGTCTCACCCTGCCAGTCTGTGTGTGCCTGTGCTGTTTTCTTCAGGTCAGCCTCAGTCTGTCAGCCCAGATGGAATGATGAATAAAATACCTTTTGGTCTATCAGAACTACGTCTGTACTCAGTGTCTCTTTTCTTCTTGACAGAAAGTACTGCACAACTAAGAGGTATTTTTACTTTACTTGAGTATTTCTATTTTCTGTTACTTCATTGTTCCACACCGGTAACCTAGTTACATTTCATATCAATATTTTATATGTTGAATAGATGGTCAGTTATTCCGACACACATGGCTCCACATAGATTGGACTATTCAACACATTCATGTTGAATCAGATCAACCATTGCAACATTAAAAGTATGATGCTACATGACGGTCGGCATTACAACAAGGAGAAAATAATCTGATCTGATTATCAGGTCACTGTGGGGGAAACAAATTCATATTATGCCGTTCTTTAAAGGAAGCTATTTAATTAAAAGAATGTCTTTTCTGTATAATCTGCAGTTCAGAATCCTGTCCAGCTGGTGGCGGTACTGCGCCTCTAAAACTGGTCTGCGATCTGCCAATAAACGCTGAAGAAGAAGAAGCGGAAGTGCACCACGGAATCTTTTCAGAGGCGCACAGGCCGCCATAAGACAGCTAAATAAATGTTAACAAGGAAGAAAGAGTTTACTTTTGACATGCTATTTAATAACATTGATTAAAGTTTCTTTGACATAATAAAAGAGTTAAAGAGTCGACGGTTTGCAGACTTTCAGCTCGATCGGGGAAACATGGAGGCAAAGTTCGGCAGCGAAGTGTCGTCGGTCGTTGAAGTCGCCATCCGGGCGACGCTGTCTGTTTTCAGGGATGTCTGCGCCGGACAGCCGCCGAACACGGAGTGGGAAGAGGAGAAGCTTGGCCAGATCCAGGAGATAGAGAAGAGTCTGGTGGCTCAGATCCGGAAGGTGTTCGCAGACTTCTCCTCGGAGCTGGTGGAGGAGAACGAGGCGCTTAAGGCCAAAGTGGAGCAGCTGGAGGACGTCCTGCAGAAGAAGGCCGGGCAGCTGGAGCAGGAGCTGCAGGCCAGAGTGGGTCAGCTGGGCAGGGAGATGGAGCAGCTGGAGAAGGAGCTGAAGAGCATCAGTGATTGCAGCAGCCAGACCCCCAGAGGACCGGTCTTCCCCCAGCTGCAGGACGGGACTCTGCCAGGTGAGGGTCCGTCACGATGAACATTACAGTTCCCCCTCCAGAGGTGACACGTCTCTTCCTCAACACAAAAATATATTTGGCTTGAGAAGTTGAGAAACTTTCTCTGCTTGATTTATGTCCACGTGGTTTAACTATTTCATCCTGTGTGTCTTTGAAACAACAGTGTTGTCAGTCTCCACCAGTGAAGCTCAGCCGGCACCTGCCTCCCCTCCGGTTGCTGCAGAGGAGTCCACCATGACTATCACGCTCTCAGCGGCTGATCCCGTCTCCACAGCTGCCTCTTTGACCATCCCTCAGTCTGCGATAGATGTGATGGCTTTGGTGGACTCTACTCCCACGGTTATGTTGGTGGGAGCCAGAGAAGATGTCACTCTGCCCCTCACATCATCGACAGACGTCTCTGAAGTGACGGAGACCGTGCAGGTTATCCTCCAACCTGCAGCCTTGCCGGGGTCGACGATGCAGGTAATCCTCCAACCTGCAGCCTCCAGCCAAGATGACGCCAGTCCCGCCTCCAGCGCTGTTAGTGGTGTGGAGGAAAAGGTTCGTAGCTTCTGTGCTGTTCAGTGATTTATTGAAATGGTTAAATGGAACAAAGAAAGCGATCTACATGTGTTACAACGCCCTCAAATTAAGTAAAGCGTTTTCTTCCTACATTACAGGCGTCTGCTGAGGAGTTACCTTCAGGGAGAAAGACGAGGACAAGGAGAGCAAACTCTAAAACTCACAAAGGTATGATTGAGATTTCACACCTGGTGAAGAACTACTGATTTTAAATCTTCAACAACAAAAGACTAATGTGGTCCTCTACCTCTCACTCGTCTCTTAGCTTCCCCCGACCAAAGTCCAGAGGAGATTAGGTCAGGTGAGGTGGAGGGAAGACGGCTCAGAAAGAAGGAGTCGCGGACAGTGAAGCGGTTCTTTTGTGGCGAGTGTGACGCCGGCTTTCACTGGAAAGGAGAGTTGACGAAACACATGAAGCTCCACAAGAAACCGTTTCCTTGTGACCAGTGTGACAGAAGTTTCCTGGAGAAAAAATCTCTGGAAAATCACCGCCTGCGTCACGATACGCTGAAAGCCCCCCTGCCCTTCCCCTGCCCTCGCTGCAAAAGGTCGTATCGAAAGGAGCAGTCACTTCAGAATCACCTCAAGCGTCACCAGCGGTTGAAACAACCCAAGCCGTTTTCGTGCGATCAGTGCGGGAAAGTGTTCCGACTCAAGCAGTCGCTCGAAAACCACCTTGAACGTCACGAGAAATGGCAGCAAATGCTGAAGTGTCAGCTTTGTGACAAAATGTGTAAGACGACCGTCCAGCTGCGATGTCACATGGTCGTCCACTCGGAGGAAAGACCCTTCAGCTGCGCAACATGTGGTAAGGAGTTCAAGAGTAAAGATACTCTCCGTTTCCATCAGATGGTTCATACAAACGCCAGGAAATATAAATGTCCCGTATGCGACGAGACTTTCAAATACGCCCACTCACTGACGGTGCACAAGAGGAAACACACCGGCATCACGCCATTCACCTGCACCGTGTGCAACAAGTCATACAGGACAGGCACGGCTCTGAAGAGACACAGCGTCGTGCACACGGGGGAGAAACCCTTCACCTGTCACATATGTGGTGCCAGGTTCAGCCTGAATAACAACCTCAAGAGACACATTCGCATTCACACCGGAGAGAAGCCGTTTACGTGTCAGGAGTGCGGGAAGAGCTTTTCGGACAACAACAAGCTCAAGTCTCACATGCTCATCCACGGTGCCAGGAAGCCTTTCATGTGCGATCTGTGCGGGAAGACCTTCCTCTTCAACTGCAGACTGCAGATACACCAGAAGTATGTGCACGCTGACAGGAACAAGGACGCCGACGGCAAACCCAAACTGTTCCAACCCAAACAGAGAAACAAGATGTTAGTTAAACCTTTCAGCTGTAAAATATGTCTGAGCAGCTTCAGCGCCGCGTGCTCCCTCAAACTGCATGAGAAAGGCCACAGCGAGAACAAGGAGTTCAACTGCGGCATATGTGGGAAGTCTTTTCATAACAAATACTCTTTCCGTTACCATCAGAGGAGCCACTCGGGCGAGAAACCGTTTGTGTGCGATGTGTGCGGGAAGGGATTCTTCCACGCCGGAAGTCTCAAGCAGCACGAGCGCATACACACTGGGGAGAAACCATACAAATGCGACCAGTGCGGTAAGGCCTTCAGGACCGACGGGAACTTCTACAGACATCTACGGATCCACACGGGCGAGAAGCCGTTTGAATGCGTCTACTGTCACAGGAAGTTCCACCAGTCCAATCAGCTCAAGTCCCACTTGCAGGTCCATACTGGTCAGAAGCTCTACTCGTGCCAGCAGTGTGGCCGAGGCTTCTCCGACTCCAGGCAGGTGAAGAAGCACAGCTGTGACGGCTCACAGGCGTGCGAGTCGTCCACCAGCACGCTCAGCTGAGGGACAGATGGGACCTTTGTGTCTTCAATGAAGCAGCTGTGTGTAAAGAGAGTTGATATGGGATGATGAATGACAACTTCTTTAGTTTGATTTTTATTTTCTGTTTCTGAGACCTCAAATAATAAACAGATTGATTAAGGTGACATTTTGAAACTTGGAAAGATTTGTTGGGACTTTCCATTAAAAAACGAATTGTAACATTAGTTCCATATTACTCATATTAACAGAATAATGTATTCTGTCTGTTGGTGAGTTAATGTGATTGTCACTTTACTTGAGGCCTCAGATGAATCTCACTGGCATTAATCTTAACCGATTTAAATTTTGAAAAATAATGAAGAAATTGAATTAAACTAGAACAAGCTTCAGCTCTACTCTCAACCGGAGTGTTAACAGTCTGATTTAGCATTGCTCTTCCATTTAAAAGTGTGTTTTTCCTCAGGAATGTAAAAACTGGGGGAAAGACAGTACAGCTGTTTATAAATGTTAAAAAAGTTGTGAAAACCCAAATTAAGCTCTGAAGCCAGACACCTTTTGTGAAAGCATCTCAAATGAAGTGTTTTAGGAGTGACGATTTTTCTTTTTCTACTATTTGAGTTGACAATGTAAAGTATATAACATTATTTTAAACTAATTTTCTAAACTATCTTTCAATTAATTAGTTATTTAGATTCATTATTTCATTCAAATCTAGCGAAATGTATTTTTTCAAAGTAATAATAGAAATTGTTGTCCTATTTGCGGTTTGATGGACTGTTGCTCTGTAAACATTTGTTTTCTGCAGTTTTCCGATTAAAGAAAAATGCACAAAAAAACGCACGTTGAAGACTTTTATTTTGAATCGTGATTGTCATTGTACCTTTTGAATTACTTCCGTTTCCGGGTGCGACGTTGGACAGTTTCCACCAAAGAACCTACCGTTTCGTCTTTACTATCTTCTTTCCTACTCTGTGCTGAGAGTCAGCACGTACATTTTATGATATAATGTCAGAAAACGGTGTGTTTTCTTCGCAAACTAAGAGCATTATTGAGACTGTCATTAAAACCGCTGTTGATATAATCCGACTTCCAGAAGAAAATGTGTCGGTGGAACAAAGTGCAAGCCGGAAGGTGAGTTCTATATTAAGTACTACTTCTATTAGCTGTACATATGTATTGACCAATGCGTGTTTTATTATACTTTTATGTGGATATCAGAGTTTTTGAATGGGACAGAGATACTGCAGCTGACGGAGATGAACGAATGACGATGGCAGCACTTCAAGGCGTAACAAAAATGGCGGCTTGTCTTCACATAATGTTAGCTGGCTAAAGTTACGGATACGAAAAGAAAGTTCTGTGTTCTCAACTAACCCGGATGATGACGTGTAAATTTTCCCGCTGTCTCTTTATTTGGGGTTCTTCCATTATATTATTTTATCATCTTAAACAGATGTTTGAGACGTTTCATGGATCGTGTAAAAGCTAGCTGTTAGCTTCTCAGGTCGTTTAGTGCGATTTGTTGACGTTAGCGCCATCCAGTGGCCTGGAGAACGAAATGTTTTAATCTTCACGTTTGGGAAATTTAGAATCGATATCGATTACTTTTACTTGCAACGTTTGATACTTTTAGAGGGGAACTGGACACCGACGTACTGCGTCAATAAGAGGTCACAGGATAAACATCTTGGTTTGAATTTGTATTATTATATATACTGCATATTCATATATAATGTAAGTCTATATATATAGTCAGCCTTTCCCAAACTTAAGAATGCCATGTTCCAATTTAAAAATGTGATCAAACTCTAGAAAGCAAGATGAGGTGTTTCCCCTGTTTATTCTTATTTCATAGTCAAGTGAGTGTGTTATTGTAACACCAGACATTTATATCTAATGGGAGTTGTGGTGTTGACAGCCTTGTCTTTTTTTTAATCCTCACAGCCAGACTTTTACGGCATCGTAGACGCATTGGCTCTGGAGGCAACGAGAAAGATCACCTCCATTTTCGTCCAGCTTTTGGCGGCTCCGAACAACGAAAACCAGACACTGAAAGCCAAAGTGGGACAGCTGGAGTACAAGCTGAAGACCATCACAGAAGATTATGAGAGCGCCAGAGTGTGGAGGGAAAATGTCCTGAGCGGCTGTCCGGTCCTTTTTGAGCAGACCGGGTTGATCTTCACCTTGAAGCCGTTTGGCAAGTTTGTTAGACAAGCGGATGAAGTAACAAAGAGAAACCCGGAGTCATCGCCTGTCGCTGGGTTGAAGCCTGGAAATGATGCAGGTGTGTTTGTATTAAACGATATAAACCATGTTTAGAGCTTCCTCCAAAATCTTTTAGGCTGAGCTGGAAGTTGACAAGACATGAAGGCAGCGAGGTTAATTTCAGCTCTGCATAACAAAATACTTTAATCAGACTGGAACATTTAGTTCAACCACTTGCTTGATAGATTTCAAATCTACAAACGAGATGTAACATTTTAATTTATTGATTGACTTTGTGTTTAGACTTGTTTAAACTTCATCTTTCAGATGACAAACTCAACAACATCACCACACCCCTCCAGAAAACACACACACAAGCGCACATACACACATAAACAGCATCATTTTTGGAAACCCACAAATCAAATCAGGATTAAAAATGTATCATCACATCACTTTGAAAAATATTTCCAGTTGTTTCAGTTTACTGACATCAATCATGACTGAAGTGTCTTTATTTGTTTAATCATTTTGCATTCAGATGGTGAGGGGACGTCCAAGGAGGCAAACTGTGAAGCCGACTCATCATCACCAAGTAGGCAAGGTAAGAAAACTCCAGCATTTATGAAGACTGTGTAGCTGCAAAGATGTGTGGAAGTTTATGATCTTAGTTTTGGCGTGTGTGTGACGATGGGTTCATTATTCTACATCCCTCATTTGGTTCATACTATTAATGATTTATGTGTCAACGTTTTCTCCTCTTGATTTTGCCTCCCTCACAACCTTGTCTTTTCTGTCTCGATCTAGAGCCTGTAGAGGATTGTACCACGACTGACCCTGCCGGGCCCCAAACCACAGCCCGCCAGAACACACAGGAAGTCAGGAAGAAAGTGAAGATGTTTTCGTGTTATGTATGCAACAAGAGCTTCAACCGGCAGCTTTATCTGAAGAAGCACATGAACACTCACGCAGAGCCCATCGCCTGTGACCAGTGCCCGAGAAAATTCAGGAGCACAGCAACGTTTGAGCAACACCTGCTGCGCCACGAGGAGAAGAAGTACGCAACTTTCAAGTGCTTGCTCTGCGAGAAGACGTTCAAAACCAGCATGCACCTTAAGACTCATCAAGTTGTACACGATGAAACAAGGGCGTTCACCTGCTCCACCTGTGGGAAGGCCTTCAAAACGAAATCATGCCTGCAGGCTCATCAGGTTGTGCACAGTGTTGAAAAGCCGCACAGATGCACAGACTGCGGAGAGAGTTTCAAGTATGCCTTTACACTGCAGTGCCATAAGAGCGTTCACACTGGCGAATATCCCTACAAGTGCACCGAGTGTGACAAAGCCTTTATAAAGAGGAGGTCACTCAAGATGCACCAATCTGTCCACAAAGGGAAAATGTTTACATGTGAGACGTGCGGAGCGGGTTTCACTCTTCAGCACAACCTGAAGAGGCACATTCGTATTCACACAGGCGAGAAACCGTTTAAATGTAAGATCTGCGGAAAGAGTTTCATCCAGAACAAGCTGAAAGAACACATGCTGCTTCACGGCGCTTCAAAGCCCTTCATGTGTGACCTGTGTGGAAAGACGTTTCTTTACAACTGCCACCTGCAGAAGCACCAGAAAATCACCCATAACCGACTAGACAGGGAAGGAGGAAGACTAACCCGCGAGCAAAGGAACCGCAGAGTTATCTACCGACGGGACAGGACAACGGTAGAGGTGATGCCGTTCAGCTGCAAGACTTGCCACAAAGGCTTTGCCACTGCCAATTCATTAAAGAGACACGAGCTGCTTCACACAGGTCGGTTGCGGTACAACTGCGACACATGCGGCAAGTCTTTCCTCCACAAAAACACCTACGACTATCATCGGCGAGTCCACACTGGAGAAAGGCCATATGGTTGTGACGTGTGTGGGGAGAGGTTCATCATCAGTCATGCTCTCAAGTCTCACCAACGGAAGCACACTGGAGAGAAACCGTATAAATGTGAGGACTGCGACAAGGCCTTCAGGGTCTACACCAACTACCGGAGACATTTGCGCATCCACACGGGGGAGAAACCGTACGAGTGTGAGGTTTGTGGGGTGAGGTTCCGGCAGCTTGTGCACGTCAAGTTTCACATGCAGGTTCACACGGGCGTGAGACCGTACGCTTGCACCGCATGTGGACTCAGATTTTCAGACTCGCGTATGCTCAAAAAACACACCTGCACAGAGAAGTATCAGAAGCTGTCAGAGGACACACTTCTAACGTCCTTTACCTGAGCACCTGGTGATGATAGTTACTGGAAACGTCTTTAAATGTTTTCATAAAGTGATATCACGGCTGTGCTGCAATATCTGCTGTTATGAAGGAAATCCCATCTTTACGTGTGTCCAAGCAACAACATGGGAAACAGGAAATGTGTATCTGCTCATATTAAGAGGAAAAAACTGCATATAAAAGATAAAGCTGGTTTTGATTGATTGATTTTGTGACTTAAGTCTGCGAGTTTTCATATAAATTCCACTTCTTTCGTTATAGGGATAATGTTTTGTTGTGATCTTCATTTACATAAAATCTTATGTGACGTTTATGTGAGCAGCCGTCCAGGTGATGAAGCCATGTGACACCTAACTGCAGTATATTTTTCTGAATGCATCACACAGTGCAGACGATCGAACACCTCTCATGTAATAATGGTGATCAGACAAAATCACGTAGTTTTGATCAGGAAAACATGCTCATATATACTTTTCCCTTCAGGAAATGAATGTGAGTCTCAGCTTTAATTGTCAATCTCTCCAAAACAAAGCCTAATATATGCAACAGATAACTGCAGACATACACCCAATACACTTGATAGTCATGTGGAGCTGTCAGATCAGGGTTCACAGGGCCGGTGAAACATAAAAGAAGTCTTTCATTCCCTATGAGTTATTTTCTCTACCACCTATTTGCTAACTGACTATTTTTATGTTGTATGATTTGTATGTTTTTAATGCGTACATAATAAAGTCAATCAAGTTAAGTAGCTAACAGCTAGCTTTTACACGATCCATGAAACGTCACAAACGTCTTTAAGATGATAAAATAATGCAATGGAAGAACCTCTAATTTAGAGTCAGCGGCAACACGTCATTCTCCGGCTTAAGTTGAGAACACAGAACTTTCTTTTCGTCACCGTAACTTCAGTAGAAAAAACATTCCCCTGCAAGGGGACTTAAGAGCAGAACCGAACTGCGCCTAGAAACGTGCTTTATTTTGAAGGACATTAGATTAAATGGGAAGAACACGATTTCCGGGTTGTTGTGAGCGGTGCGAGTTCTCGCCACCATGACAATATTGTAGCACTAAAAGCGATTTGTGAATTAAAAAAACATATATATGTACACAGTAAACGGAGATTGCCGCTACTGTATATATAATCAGAATGTCGGGCATGGAGGCTCAGGTTGGCTTAATTTTGGAGAAACTGGTCAATACGACTGTTGAAGAAATGACCAAAGTTCTCGGCGGCTCCGAATTAACACCTTCAGAAGTGTCCTCATGTGTGACTGAAAACACACAAGGTTCCTCAGACGAGAAGGTACGTTAATGATTAACTTGCTGGTGTTGGTGTGAACTGTGCTTTTGGTTTTCTCTTCGGCTCGGCGTCCTCTCGTGTTGTCGCTCCCTCCTCATCTGGCGTCAAGACAACCAGCTGATCATAGAAATAGAAGAGCTAGCTAACTACTGTAGCCTCTGACGACGAAGAAAAACTTGTGTGGCTACCAGCTGAAGAGCTGCTATCTGCTGGGACCAGTTTATATCAAGGCTGCGATAAAGTGAAACATGCTGGTCTGGTTTTGGAGGGACCACCACAAGGACGCCATCTTGAGATGGACCTTAGCCCGAGCTAATCTATCTGTTGTATGTCTAGGAAGGTTTGAGCCACAGGTTTCACCTGGCGTCACCTGCTACGACTTAAATAAAGTTACACACTGGTTTTATTTCTTTAGTTTCAGCCGTGATAATACCGTCAAATGAGTTGTTTTGATAAATATCATCTCTATAGCAAGACGATATTAGTTTAGTACGAAGCTAGTTAGCCGCTGGTGTCTGCTAATAGTGTAAACACTAATAAAGTTATGTACCTAGGAGTACATATTATTTAATCGAGTACACATTTGTTGCTTTAAATACTCCCACCCTACTCTAGTTCAAGAGAGACATATTGTAGTTTTTACTCCACTGAAAGCTACTTAAATAGATTAAACTACTCATAAGTTGGTTAAAATGAGCACTTGCTACTACATTACAAGGCTACTCACTTTGTGCATCAGTAGATCCCAAATCCCTGAATCAGATTAGTTGTTGTTCTCATCAGGTGATCCAGCTCAGCGTCTTCATGACATCTCGGGCCGGAGAAGCTGTGGAGAAGATCTGCCAGCTTTTCCAAGAATGCTCCTCCCTGCTGCGGTTAGAAGTAAGTCACTTTATATGTGAATGCAAGCATTAATAATCAATGTCACATGTTCTTATGATAAATCAGAAAAACTATATCAAGATCTTTAATGAAATAGTGACCAACATCACAAGAAGTACAAGTTGTATCGCCCAAACAGGCAAACAGAATCACTGTAGAAATGTCAAATCCTGCGTTTGTCATTTCTGCCTAATAGGCTGTTTTTTTCTGTAGGTGACGCAAGGTGTGGCAGAGATTGAGGACCTGAGGAGGAGACTGGAGGTGGCAGAGACGAAGCTCAGGCTGGTGCTGCAGGGCAGTGGAGGCCAGACGGAAGAAGAGGAGCAGACGGATGACGGCAGTGGAGAGAAGGAGAGCGCGGGGGCTTCAGCCAACCACGCAGGGGGAGAGAGAGTCCAGACCAGTAAGCGCTCAGGGAGGAAGAGTCACAGAGGTGGTGAGTTCATCCTCTCTCGCTGTGGTTTTTGTATGTTAATGTTTCTGACATTATCTTTGGATTCCAAATTTTGATATTTCTGGACTTTCACAGTTGTGGCGAGTGGTGATGCAGGTGTGAAGAGGTCACCGATCATTCACCTGTGGAAAGGCAGAGCTTATGAGGTAAGTTTCTGTCTGGTCTTGCGTACTGCGGGTTCGCTGACAGTAGAAACTAGCTCAGAATTCTCTCTGCGACTGTCATAGCTGTTGTTCCAGCAGAGTACGGTGTCGCTCAGATACATATGTTGCTTTCAGTTGCTTCGATATACAATGACGGGGATACAATGACAGGAAGAGGAAGTCAGGGACGGGTAATTAGTTGATACGTAGGATGACATCCTGGCTTTTCCTCTTGATAACTCCTGCTTCTCTTCTCAGGACAGTGTTCAAACAGTGATAATAGAGGAGGAAGGATTAGAGGCTTTCGCTGACCAGGCTTCGTCTGATTCTGGTCAGTTCAGAGGTGACCCGGGTCCAGATGACGACGACCCCGACTATCAGGTCAGTTTCATAAGTCCCTCATTAATGACCTTGTTTTATTTGTCTGACTCTTGCCAGTGTGTGTTCAGGGAAGCATCAGTCCACTACTAGTGTATGAAATATATGAAGAAGTTATACATTTCATTCTGTCAGCTGGAGCCAGAAGATCCAGACGATGGCGACCCAGGTTACACCAGCAGACCCAAACATGTTTTAAAACCCAGGACACGCCGAGGTCGTGCAAAGAGGGAGAGTCACAACCAGCAGCCTCTGAGCTGCAAACACTGCAGGAAGACCTTCACCAAGCTGCTCCAGCTCAAAGCCCACCAGGCCGTCCACGGAGCGAATGTAGAGAAGCCCTTCCACTGCTCCCAGTGTGGCAGAGGCTTTTCATTCCAGCGGAGCCTCAACGCACACATGCTGCTTCACACAGGCGAGTGTTTCTGTAAGGTTCCTTCATGCTCTCCACAAACTTCAATCATGTGAGAGTGCACAATTATTTCCTTTGTTAAATGCGTTTCAGCAAAAAGTCAAGTGAGGAAGTTATTTCTGAAGTTGCCGCTGTTTGATAACTAGATTTGAGTAGCCAAATAGGATAAATCAGCCTTCAGGCCACCGTAGATTCTACACACTTTAAAGGGAGAGGTGAGGTGAGGGGTTGCAATCTGAAGCTTGACCACTAAATGGCACTAGATCCTACGGACTGGCCCTTTACGTCTTAAAGGCAGTTATAAGTAATTAAGTTTGAGTGACTCCTCTCATGTTGCACTTCGTCATTTGGTTCATGTTCATTCAAATATTTATTAGGGGAGCCCTCAAATACTGATCCATGTTCTCCCTGTGTTCAGGTGAGAGACCACACACCTGCGATGTTTGTGGGAAGGGTTTCACACTCAAGCAGCTTCTGAGGAACCACCAGCGCCTTCATGCTGAGGTCCGGCCTTTTCGCTGCGACCAGTGTGGCAAGAGCTTCTATCGAGCTCACGGCCTGAAGATGCACCAGATGGTCCACACTGGAGAGCGGGCCTACAACTGTCAGTACTGCAACAAGAGCTTCACAATTCAGGGTAACCTGCAGCGTCACCTGCGCATTCACACGGGGGAAAAGCCGTTCAGGTGTGAGACCTGCGGTAAATGCTTCAATCAGGCCGATACTCTTAAAGGCCATCAGAGGATACACACCGGCGAGCGTCCCTTCAGCTGC
This sequence comes from Macroramphosus scolopax, assembly GCA_901007825.1. Lineage (NCBI taxonomy): Eukaryota > Metazoa > Chordata > Actinopteri > Syngnathiformes > Centriscidae > Macroramphosus > Macroramphosus scolopax. The sequence continues at coordinate 55,030 of CAAKHC010001915.1, read as the reverse complement.
GAGACCTGCGGCAAGTGTTTCATCCAGAAGAGTGCCTTGAAAATGCACCAGAAGTCCTCTCACTCAGGCGAGAGCTCACTGGCCTGTGTGGCGTGCGGCACGACTGTGGCCTGTGTCGACTCACTGCGCAAACACCTCCAGACGCACGCCGCCACCATTCCGTGTTCGTGTGTCCTCTGCGGCCGGCGGCTCAGCTCCATCACCGACCTCCGCTCGCATCAGCAGCAGCACACAGTGGACAGACCGCACAGCTGTGGGCTCTGCGGGAAGAGTTTCAAGTCTTCCAGTTACTTGAAGATTCACCTGAAGACACACAGTGGCGAGAGGCCGTTCTCCTGCGACATCTGTGGCCGCATGTTTACACAGCACAGCAGCCTTAAATCTCATCAGGTGGGTTTGTGTGGATTCTTATTGTCATAATAGATGGTGAACCACAACACTGACGGTGTAATGTTTTCTTTCGACCCTCTCCTCTAAGGTGGTCCACACTGGAGAGAAACCCTTCAGTTGCGCCACATGTGGGAAATGTTTCAGCAACACGGGCAACCTGAACAGACACCAGCGTATCCACACCGGGGAGAAGCCGTTCAGCTGCGACACGTGCGGGCGCAGCTTCAACCAGGGCAACAGCCTGAAGGCCCACCAGCAGATCCACACCGGGGAGAAACAGTTCATGTGTGACAAGTGTGGTAAGAGCTTCTCCTACCTGAGGAACCTGAAGGACCACAAGTGTTTCTACGTGTGACGTCTGTCCTGATGGAAGAGTGACGAGAGCTTCTGTGACTGCTGGGTAAGTAAAGGATGGACCAGGAGAAAAGGAAGGAGCTCGCAGTGAATGTGACGATTATCAATTTCACACGCTGAGCTGATGTCAAGATAACCGGTTTTAAAGGAACACGTCATTCTAGATTCAAATCCAATACAGCATGCGTCTGCATGTTTTGAGGCCTTTTTTTTATCTGAACAAGCACGTTAGCAGATGAAAGAATTCAAAACTTACTCTGGAGTAAAAGTTACATATTTGGAAAATGAATTCACTGGTTCTCCATTTGTTACACTGAAGGTGATAAGAGATGCAACTGGAAAATCAGCTGTATAGACTTTTACTTGAACTGTCCCTTTAAAAGAGATTAACTCACTAAACATTATTTTCTGCAGATGACCAGAGCTGTTTTGTATGTTCTATTAAGTTGCCACTAGCAGACCTCATTAAAGGATTATTCTGGTATTTTTCAGCCCTGGAACTATCTTCCTGTGTTTAGGTCAAAATTATTAATGGGGACCAAATGTATTGGAATCAGTCCAATGTTGATTGAGAACACTCAGCTGCAACGTAATCCCACATGTCACTTGTCCCTCTCGTTAATGCTTTCTTTCTGTTGTAACGTCCCTTTCAGTCGAGATTTATGTGGATGACAAGCGGAAAGCAAACTCGTCCATGTCTGCAGGTGTCTCCAAGACATCTTCTGAGGGATGGAGTATGTTTGTGGTGGACTGATATCCAACTGCCACTCTGTGCAGCAGGTCTCTGGTCCAAACAAGAACTTTGAGGACAACTGCCTGTTTGAATTACGTTGCAGCCGTGTCATCATTCCGACCCAAACACCTGCAAAAAGAGGGTTTAAACACAGGAGTTATCCTTTAATTGGCCCTCGTGTTTTTGACAAGAAGTGTCACTGCAGAGCGGTTCAAAAACCTAAAAACCTTTACAAACCGTCTTCACGGCCTTCAGATGAACTTTTTGTACGGCCCTGTTGAAGTAGTTATTTTTAAAGGTTAACAAACTTTTCTTTTTTCTGTTTCTTCTCCAAGTGTTGTCTCTAACCAAAACTTAAAATACCACTGTGACTTTTTGTAAACAAAGTTTGCATTAGAACAACCGATGTGCTGATTGAGAACATTGATGGATCATGAAACTGCCATTTTCTAAGAACGTTTCATCTGTTACTTCGATCGTGGAGTGTATGAATGTTTATCTCTCTGTGATAAACTATGGAATCTAAACCATGTGACATCATTTTTCATAATTACTTTGATAATTCTTTGACAGAAGCTTAATTAACGTTGAACTAAATGCTCATAAAACCACACAAAGCAGACCTCCATCATCTGCACCAACTGAAACATCATATGTGTCTGAAGTGTCAAAGAAATCTGCCTCCATGTTTTCATGAAGTGATATCTGCAGAGAAATGAATGCAGACTGGAACATGTCCCATAAACACTCCATGTTAACCTGCAGTCACTTCCTAGATGATATGATAAGAACTGGAACACGTCCCATCAACACTCCATGTTAACCTGCAGTCACTTCCCAGATGATATGATAAGAACTGGAACACGTCCCATCAACACTCCATGTTAACCTGCAGTCACTTCCCATCATGCAACATCAGCTGCCTCGTGTTCGTGGTGTTCTTGACACCAAGGTGAGTTACTTTCTCTTCACTGTCACTGCTTTGCCATTAGATGGCAGTCCGTCACACTCCACCTCCACACTGTGACAGTATTCTCACTCCAACAAGCCTTCATTGTCTCTTGGCCTGTTTTTTACCTTTTGCTTGTGTTTTTCTTCCAATGTTTTAGCTGTCTGGGATCAGTTCTTCTCCACAACCCACAACATAACATTTATCAGCATACATGTTGATTTTGTCAGTAACATCATCTGTTCTACAATCTAAAGACCACACCAACCCTCTCTGTCCTTCATGGGAACATTATAAAAAGCTTCCATTTAGAAAATTATTCTTTTCTTTGATGATGTTTCCTTTCAAATTCCTACACGACGTCATTGTTCCCATTTGGCAGCTGGCTGCGGGCTGTCTGTCTGTCTGGCTGCACGGCCGGCTGAACAGCCAGAGGAAGGCACAGTAGGTCAGGCTGCTGGTAATCCCTCCCAGATTACAGTTTAGGGCATCATGGGAGGAAGTGTGGGGGATTGGCAAAGACAACGGCTCAACTGTCTTTATTTATAGAGGAGATGTGTGCTGTATGTGGTAGTCCTGTGAGAACCAGCTGTTTTTATTTGGTCATTGTGGCCGTGCTAATCTTGTTTTTAATGAACAGTAGCTGTTTTTCACCACCAAATAAAGTTCATATTGATAACAGAGATTGAGGACAGTTGGAACTTTTAATCCTTCCAATAAATCAAAAACAATTCACAATAGATAATAAACAGTATTTATATACCCGTTGCAGAATGTATTTCAAATAGTCATTTCACTTTTACAACTGTCCCAATGTGCAGACAAGGTGTATAAAATATTATTTACCATTCATGATGACAATGTTTTTTTTAAACTGATAACCTGTTTCCACACTACACGACATACAAGCGGGGAAGCTGTTGAATTATACTGCAGGATAGTGATTTAATGTGTCGAACATGTCACTGTTCATGCATAAATTAATGAATATCCACCCATTTTCTCCACCGTCATCATGTTACGGGGTCACGGGGGAGGAACTGGAGCAAATCCCAGCTAATGTTGGGCGACAGGCGGGGTCACCCTGGACTGATGGGCAGTTAATCACAGGGCTGACACATAGAGGCAGAATTACACTCACATTCACACCTTTGGACAATTTGGAGTCTCCTATTACCTTGACTGCATGTTTTGGTGTGTGTGAGGGATCCGGAGCACCAAGAGGAGAACATACAAACCCCATACAGAAAGGCCCCAGATATAAATGAATATATTTATTACATATACAATATAAATGAAAGTGCTTGGGACAGGTTTAACAAGGCGATAAGGCTGATCTGTACTTCTGCATTGAATAGACGCTGCAGAGTTTTCTCTGTTTAAATGTTTGATCTGAACAACTTTAGGGGAGCATGGTGTGGTGGAGTAGCGTCACAGCGTTTGGCTATGACTCGGACTCTGGGTCTTTGGCGTTGGAGTTGGTTTGCATGTTTTGTAGCCTGTCGACTTGAGTTTGCTACATTGGCCGATCAGGATAAATAAAGGCAACGTGAAAAAAGGGAAAGTTAGCTGTTATGGTTGCAATTGGTTTGATGTTAAGTTTTGGGGAAATGAGGGGTTAGGAACATATTTTTGTTAGACTTTTGGTCAAGGAGAGACATTACGTCAACTCTCACAAGCGTTAAAGTACAAATGTTTTTGTCCTTAGAGTCAACCTGAATCAATTCCTGCTGACATGCTCGGAGCAGCGCAAATCAACTTCTGAACACACAAACAAGTGTGTTGTCCTCAGGCTATTAGATGTATTGATGATTCCACATCCAGCCTTTTTTTTCTGTTGTTGCTCTAATAGGTTTATCCACAGCTGACTGGACACTGATGCAAATGATGCTGCTGTCGTCTGTCACACTGTGTTCAGTTCAGCCTCTGTGGTCCATGGAAATATGGACTGCTGCTCTGATTGTTCTTTCCAGCATCGATTCTCACACTTTCCGCAGCACTCTCCTCTCCTGGTACAAAGCTTGTCTCTCTCACTGTCCCTGCTCTCGGAGGGATTACAGTGAATCTGCCTGCGTCTTGCTTACCTGCCTGCTCCAGCTCTCAGTCTTTGGGGTATCAGGTCACTCAAGGTCTCAGTCAGAACCAGGAAGTAGGGGTGCAGAGGGAAAGATGAGGCCCTGGGTTCGATCCAACAGGTCCAGATCAGTTCAGGTAAGACCTTGTAATTCAGCCATGTGAGTTCATGCTCTTTTCCTCCCTAACAATGTGTCTGACTTTGAACATGAAATAATCCAAGTGCTCAAAGATGAGAATACCTGGGATTTTAAACTTTGTTTTATTATTTTGTTGCAACCTGATATCACAGTAAATAACAGTGGTGGACAATAACTGAGTATTACTGAGGTATTACTGTTGAGTGTCTGTTAGCAGTGGCCATGTCAATATGATACATTTAGAGGTGGTGATGTAGATTTAAAACCATATAATGATATTTCATAGCTGTAATTATATAAAATCGCTATATAGAAAAAGAACATGTTTTTGACACAAATCACATCCACACGAACTGTTGAGAGCAAATACAAACATTGATCCAAAATAGTAAGACTTGATCCTCAAATACTCAATACTACAAATATACATACAGCAAAAGGCTATATGAAAGATTCTTCTGATACGGAGGATTAGTAACGATGTATTATGGATGGTGTGATGACGCACAGCCGAGGTACCGAGGTTTTGTTGGACAGAATGTGTGATAGAAACCAGGACACAGCGTCCCCTCAACAGAGCGGGGGATCTCATTCCATACTGAATCTCTTTGCTACATAAATGTTCACATTAAGGAGGCAAAACAACACATTTTCTCAACATATAAGGTATTTTCTTCTTGTGGTATTCCAATGTATTTATGAAAGTCTCTTAGGAGGTCTGAACCAGAAGTTTTAAACTCGAGTCATTTTCAATGACTTGAAATCAGAAATTCTTTTCAATTGTCAAATCCCAAGCAGATCTTATCTCTGTGCACCTCCACAACCTGCATGTTTAATAGGTTTAGTGTGCGATAAGAATATCATCAACAATTGACGTTTTATTGACCACAGTTTATAAACGTCACAGTGCGCGTTCAATAATCAATAATGCAAATTTGTTGCTGTAATTGTATTTGATTAAATGCTCTTCCAATTGTACTTTAATGTTCAATATGTGAGTTGAAAGAACAAGAAATGTAAAAATGGAGCTAATGCATGGCATGATTACATAATAAACACACACACACACACACACACACACTACTGCATTTCTTCTTGATGGGATGATTGGGCCTTTAAGAACATGGGGAAAGGCGGGTGAGGGATGATGTTTTTTTAGTCTATCAGGTATTGTTATGACATGAAATATGTATTTATTTAAGCCTGGTCTGACTTAACATACAGTATCAAGATATATGATCCTGCAACCTCATTCTTAATAACAGGGACAACAAGTAAGAAAATAAACAGAGATTCCAAAATGGAACATAAAGTCCAACTTTTATCAAACCTATTGAAATAAAGTATTACTTGAGCTGTGGATAGTAGCCTCAGAGGACAAGAGGAGCTTATTCAAATAGCTGATAGTAAAAGATCTGTTTTAACAAGACCTGTTTAATGTAATATTTTGATTCCTGTGTACAGGAGATAATTAGGTGAATCCATTCCCAGGTACACACATGCTTTACATACATCATTAGTATGTAAACTCTGAATCTAATAAACATGTATTTGTTTATTAGATTCAGAGTTTAGGGACATCATCTCACATCATCTACCTTTTGTTACAGGAAGTGTTTCTCCTTACAGGCACCCCTGTACCCTCATAAGATAAGATAAGATGGGGAAATTTACAGCACGTAAATTGTGTTTAGTTCCCTTACCAAAGGCAGTTTATACCCAAGTCAGGCGTTGTTTGTAAGGACCTGAGTCTTAAGGATCTGAGACTTACTTGGGACTTGGAAAACAGTCACTTGTTCCAACCTCAGCAAGAAACTATTACAAATGTCACTCTGCCCCTCCAAAAATTCGATACTGAGATTTAACCACCAGGGGGCGATAATTACACATTAGGGGAAATAATTGGACAATGTTGTTTTCCAGAAGGTATAATTGTGTCATAGAAATTACGGAAACTCTTTATTACCATGTAAATGCACATATGATTGTCGAAATAGTAAACAACTCAATTAATTATTACTTGAATTAAACCAGCCAGCGGTAGTTGCGAATTGTGACTATCGGACGACTGAGTTTACCACGAGCTCCTGAACGCAGCATGACAGAGGGAGAAGTGCGCGTCGAATGCGCGTGCGCGGACTCGACGCCGCAGCCCTGCCTGCTATTACCGTTGACGTCCGTCTGGCTCTTTCTCTTGTCACTGTGTTGTTCCGGAGGCGGAGAGGGACACAGTGGTCGTTCTTTCTTCACCGACAAACGAATGCTATGTTTCCGTTACATTTACCGCCGCCTCTCATACGGCGACTTTTAATTCGCCGCAGCGGGTAATTCAACGAAACCGAATGAGAGGAGCTAAAGGCGACCTGGACAGGGAGGAAGAACCAGACTGGAGACATCCGCCGCTTTCTTTATTACAACCCCGCAAGGCCCGCTACATCCCTGGGTTGTCTTGAAATGTTACCGCAGGCGGTTCGTGGTTCTGTTTCCGTCCCAGTTTCTCCGTGGAATCCCCCGTTTATACGCCAGAAAAGCTAGCTAAAGGGCTAACGGAACCCCCTCCTGTGTCTCACTCAGCCCGCGGTTGTCTCCCGGCTGTGTTTTTATCACCTCAGCGGTCTCGTTGTTTCCTCTCTTCTGGTGAGAGGAGGAGAAGACAGTGCTGCTGAATCGGTGACCGACGGGATTGTTTTCTTAAAGCCCCGGGGAGTCTACCGGAATGGTACGATAGTGCCGAATCATTTAGAGAAAGTGAATATCCCATTGTGAGGGGGTCAGTGTGGGTGTTTTAACACCGATGAGTCTGGGTCGGGACAAAGCTAGAATATAACTGGATGTAACTAACCGGATTGTGTGTCAAGCTGATTCACGGTGATCTGTGCTGCCTTCAGGGACCTTGACAATGAAGATTGTATGAAAAGAAAGTATTTTTTTCACGGAGCCTGGTGTTACTGACAGCCAGAAGGGGTTAAAGCCCGGTGTGTTCACAAACCTACAGCCTACTTCTATTTCCTCCTGGCCGGTGAAGCGCACTCAGGGACGATGTCTTTACGCACGGCAGTGCCTGGGAAGGAGCGGAGCACGGACCATGTAAGTAGATCCTTAAAACACCATTTATCACATCCAGCGGCAGAAACATGTTCCGAATGTTTTATTTTGCTGTCGAATAAATATACCCAGAGATTCGTTTGTCATGTGCAGCTGCAATCAAGCAGGGCGACACTTAATTGCGCACACACAGGATGGGAAATACGGTGAAGAGATGAAGGATGTGTGAACAGTCTTGTTGGTTAGATTGATTACAAAGACATCTCGTTTTTTAATCCTGCCCAAGGTGGAGACGAAAGTCTCGGGGCCCGGCCGATCAATAATTAATGCAGCTGATGCATGAAGACCACCCAGCCCCGCCATGCACACTTCCCCCCCCTCTCCCTGCCAGTCCAGCACTCCTTCATCAACCCCTGTTATCCCCCCACATCGTCTGCTCTGTCCAGTTTAAAGAAACTGAGAGGCAGCACTATTTTACAAAATCTGCTGTGTCAGGCTGGGCCGGTTTGTCCTGCTGGTGTTTCTGCGTCTCTTATTCGATCTGGACCAGGCTTTTCACTTGATTTGCCTTTTGAAGCTTTGTTTTTACATAATTGTTTTTGTCTGTGTTCCTTTGACATCCCCAGGCTTGTCAGGATATGAATGTCTGTGTAATATCCCTTTAACACAGCTGAGAGAGTCTCCACCTTTATCTCAAGGGCAGCCTGTAACATCTTGTTGGATTACAGTTACATCCCTTTGCTGCACGAACCAGCATGTTTCCTCTTATGTTGTAAAGGACATATCATCATATCTCAACCCGTAAATATCTGCTATGATCATTGATTTAAAGATAAGCAGCCCCTGGTGATCATATTGACCTTTTTATGAACAGTGACTGTTGATTTAAAGCCATACATGGATTTGGGACCAAATAATGACATGTATATTTGAAAAGAAAAAAAGTGTAATGGAAGTTCTGTATGTCAGCCATGGGAATAAAGGTGACACCACCTAAAGATAAGGTTGCTTCGCGGATGCATTCGTGATCTCTGGTTGTATCTTGCTGTGTGATGCGTCTGTGCTCCAGCGGATTGTTGCACACAGGTGTTTATTACCTCACCAGAACCCAGAAGCACTTTTAGAGGCTTGTCGTAATCAAGGAGGTGATGTGCTATTTTTATATGAACCTTTTGTTGCTGGTGTTGACAGTTTGACGTCAGGCCACACCCAAATGTAGGTTTTTCCAAAATGTGATTTAGATAGAGACGATTTATTCCTATGGCACCGTTCTAATAATCTTCTATGTGTTTGTCCTTTTTGGGATTTTTCCAACAGTTGCTGTCGGTTGCTCCCTTCTCCTGTTCTGATCATATAATTATGGTTTATTTAAACACATTAATCTTGTTTACGTGGTGTTGAAGTGCATCATGATGTCTTGCTGGTTTCCTCATTCTAACCTGTTGTCAAGTGTTGGCATTTAAAGTATTGTTCTTGTGCATTACTTCTTATTGTTCTTCTGCAGAAGATTATAGAATACCTGCGTACATTGTATTTGTTTTGCTTTTGTATTTGTGCTCTTACAGGATCCAGTGTTTTGTCAGGGTTAGAGGAATGAGGAAAAGCCTCAGTCATTTGTCTTTACAGGTAACGTGTTGACTCAGGTTTAGGTTTAGACTCTGAGTTTAGGCTTACGTTCATCATGTATATCTGTGCTATCTGTTGCTGTGCTGTGAGAATGGACTATGTGGCTTGGGGCTGCTGTTGAGGTTTAATGTGTGTTTATCACAGAGAGAGAAGAAGTGATATATCAGGTGTGCATGCACTGGTACAGGTGTGTATTCTTACAGAACGGCCAACATGTCTTTCTGTGTCTCGCCACAGGCCTTGTACTTGTACTGATAGATTCATGAGCTGCCTCTCACGACTTGTCACCCAAAAGCTGGCACCCACCTCCGATGCCCTCGGTGGCATTCACTTCACCTAGAACCACCCAGATACATAAACCACTGCAGGCTTTTAATCAAATGGTCCACTGAGACCAACTGAACCATGTATGATTGGTATAAAATTAGGCATGTGCGTATTAGATGACCTATATTGATCACAATGCCTGACGTGTGTTGTTTTGCAACACTCCCCGGCTAAATGGACTTGTGTGTTTGAGTTACGGGTGCAACGGCAGTCCGAATGTCAGAAGTGGGAGAGCGACGGGGAAGCGTCCGGCTTAAAGCCCAGGGCAGGTGATAGACTTACCATCTATTTAGTCAGAACAGCTACTGCCAACATGCCCATGAGCCCATCACTGCACTTGTTGTTGCCCGCTGACACTTGACTGTGGGCGACGTCGTTGCAACTGAGTCGCTATAACAGAAATGGTTGACAAAGAGATGAGATGCGCTTGTGGACTTTCCTATAAATGTCCTGATGGAGAGAAAATCAATGGATGATTTTTTTGCATTACACTTTACATATCACTTGTTCTTCAGTCCATGTGAGGTCTTCTAGGGGTGGGAACCTGTTGAGAACCAGTTTGAGCTTATCGGTTCCTTTTATGGATGCCGGCTTGTTGGGCTGTCCACAGTCTCACGACATAGAGGCAACGTATTATACGTATTGCAATGAGCACAGCAGGAGATGTTGTGAAGAACGAAAGTGTTCATAGAGCTTCTGTTAAACACACAAACTTGTGCAGGCAAACGCACCTCGCAGATACAGAACGTACAGACGGACACTCATACACTCTGCCCATCTGTTGTTGTGTTCTTTGTGTAATGAGGCTCCTCTGCTGTCAGACTCTCAGGTGACTGCTAACAGTCCTCCAGGTCTGAGCTGCATGCAGATACAGTGTGTGTGTGTGTGTTTTTTTGTTTAGTGTGTTTGCATCTGTAGTTTGAGTCTCTGCTCTTGTCAGCTCTGCAGCTACGTGACACTCTTGTCCTCGTATGGGTGTGTGAAGGGTCAGCTGGGCAGACATTTTGCATGCAGCCAAACAGGGGGAAATGAAAATGTTATATTACAAACCTAAGAGATTTTAAGAAGACATTCCCCATCATTGGTTTGACTTCGATGGTCAGGAAAATTGCTGTGTGCGCAAGTAGCAAGAATTATGGTGAGGGCTTCTCTTCACTGTGAGTCAGATCAAAGCAACAGACTGAGAGCTGGAAGAATGACAGAGAAAGAGATGTGTGGAAGGTGATGTGTATGTGTCTGTTAATTGTTTTATTAACTTATTCTGTATATAATAGCTAGTGCTAGTAAATACCCTTTGCATTCAGAGGCCACCCACTGCCTCGACCAACGATATGGTTATTCCGGTTTTAAACAAAGTTTGGAAAAGAAAATTAAGTCCACTGGTACCAAAACTCTCAACTTTCAGCTAAGCCTTGAGCGTGCAGAGACTGAGTCTAGGAGTAACTCAGCAGCACCGCCATCTGACGGCTTTGATCCAAACCTGAGCCTTACTTCACCAGCCGTAAAGGGCCCATATTATGACTCTTTTTCAACAAGTTAAAATGGGTCTGAGTTCCAGGAAACATGTTTCTGAAGTTGCTTGGTCGAAATAGCTTTTTAGAAAAGATTCTTGCCTACTTCTACTACCCTCTGTCTCATTCCCTGTCCCAGTGTGCTGTTTCTGCTGCTCATTACATATTCATGAGCTGCTGCTCATTTGTCAACACCCACTCATTAACTATTACCATGGTAACAGGGAGAGGTGTGGTGTAGCACTACCTAAATCTACGTATCTGCTAGCAGCTTGGGAACCTTTGACGAACACTTATTTCGCACTGGGCTGTTTTGGGCGCAACATATTTCAGTGTAGAAATCATACAAATGCATTACTTAAGAAAGTTCCCGTAGCTGGTCCATGACTTTGCAGGAGAAAGCACGCTGACTGCAAACTAAGTACAAGCTGGCGCTAGGAGAAACAGTCCGTTGAAGTGGTTAGCACACACCAACAGTTTTTTGCTAACTTCAGCAGGGACGTTGCCTTCAAAAATGAATTCACGCCATGCTGCTCTCCGATTTTGAACAGCTCACCCGGAAGACTGAAGGCAGGATACATTCAGAAAAACGTATCTAACTCAAAACTGCATGGATAGTTTTTTTTCAAAGTTTATATGCGTGTGGAGGCACCAGAGACACAAGATAACACCCCAAATCATAGCAAAAGTGATTGTTTCATAATATTGTCCCTTAATTATCGCAGCGTGGTGGTGAATCGTGTGCTGAGTATTGTGGCAGATCTCCAGAAGCCAACACAAAGCGTGTGTGTGTGTGTGTTTGCAGTTCTGCAGGGTCCAGTCACTTTGCATAGTCAAGTCAAATAATGTGTTAAACACTGGAGGAGGGCAGAACCTTTAAACAACCTTTAAACCACAATATCTGGTGCTAAATTATAAATTTAATCCTAATTGCATTTCACATGCTGAGCATAGAAGCCTGCACAAACCTGACTCCTTTTTCTACGTGAATTGAAGATTTATATGTTTCTGTTGCAGTGTGAAAAACTGGGGACTCAAGAAATCAGTTACTCTATTTAAACTTTGAGTGAGACGAGGGGATCAAACTTTAAGGTGTTTCCTCCAAACTTGCTGACGCCTGTATGGATGCAGATGGAACTGTATCGATTCTACATGAATTGTTTTTTTATTTTATTTTATTTTTTATATTTTGTTACTCGTTTTAAAAACTGAATGTTTTTTTTTTTTTTTTAAGATCTCTGATCTCTGTCTGACTTAAGTTGTCGGATCTTCTAGGCTTACCTTATAAAACTGTCAGATTGCAGGCAGCACTAGTATCTTTGCTGTTGCTACTGTACTTTGCGTACAGAAGTCTAAGATTCCAATAACAACATTACAATTCTGCCTGCCCTCAGGAAATATACAGCACATACAAATGTCCCAGAGAGGAGTCGTGCAGCCAAACTGGTCCGACTCACAGTTTTAATGGTTACAATCGGTATTTCAATCTTCTGTTTGGTGGCGTGTTGATGTAGTTGTCTGCTAATTTTCTGTAGTGAAAAACAGGTGAGCAAAGTCAACATGATGTGTTCAGGCCTGAAGGTGATTCAGAGATTCACGCCAGCAGCCAGGTTTCTGTGATGATGTCATGAAACAGTAATTGTTCCTCTGAACGTTGCTGGTTAATGACGGCAGATGAAATGACAGAATTCCATCCATCACACAGAATTACTGGTGTTGTACAACTACACAGGGAGCATTTTGACAACATATGAAAACTGCAAGTCATGTTGCTCACAGTGGAAACAGTCTGACACTACCTGCACACAATTTACACTTAAGTTATCTGTTGTTGTATCTTACTTGAACTTAATTTGAAGGCGTCTTTGGCCAAAGTAGATATCCAACATCTTTAGAAGAAGACTCAGACATAAACTACCATCTCCTCTTGATGTGTTAAACACCATGTCAGTCCTCAGCAGCTGTTCCAGCATCAGTCAGACCATCCCGTCCTTCCTGATGACTGACATGTTTCCTTCCTCCTTGACGAGCCTGCTAGTAAGCAGTCGCTGAGTGTTGCAGCTCAACATGTGACACATCTTGCTGCCATCGCTGTGACATCTGTCTCTCTGGACAGGATGCAGGTTAAGTTCACGCCACTTCCTGCTGCTCTTCGCCATATTAGATATGATAAGTGAAGCCAACGTTGGAGGACCCTAAACATGTCTGGCTTCAATTGTTACAAACAGAAGGCAGATTGTATCGAGGACTATCAGAAATAAACCCGATGAGATTCAAGTCTTCTTCATGATGTTCATTTTGTAAACTATGGTCCCATTTAGAGTCAAATAGATGATAAAGCAGCAAACGCTTTCGGGTATGTCTACCGTATGATCCAAACGTTACGATGGCAACCTGTATAGGTCTTGACCCTCTCCAGCTCCACCCACTCGTCCAAATATGGCCTTCATGAGCTGCAAAGATGGCGACTACCAAAACATCAAACATGAGGACACAAACCGATTGGTGATGCCACAGTTGCTCTGTTCCTCTTCATATATACAGTCTATGAAGTGAAGATTTGGCAAATTTAGTAACGAAGGATTCTGCTCTGTTGGGCAGAAAAAGACAGATTATATATGTTGGATATCTGCTCTACTCAACATGTATATAACTTTATTTTGCAGATTTGAATTCATGAAATGACAATTGACAGGCGTCTTTCCAGTCGACTGCCATGGCCTGTTAGCTCTCCATCGTCATTAAAAATATTTCCTCATCCCTTCACCACAACACCTACACACATGTACAACTTCTCATCAATAACACCAACATTAATTAACTTCAACCTCAACATTGTTAAATATTAGTGAAACAGATTCAAGGTGAGACAGTTGTTTGAAGTGTAATTAAAGGCTGGTTTGTGCAATGACGTCAGTATTAACATAGACAACACACTTATCTCCATGAGCAAAAGAAAGCAAAAAATCTGGGGTTCCTCGGACCAAACCACATCAAATGGGGGTCTTTGGTCCACTGTGTGTCAAATCTCAGAAAGATTTAAAATAATTATATATATTAATAATAACAGACAAATGAACAAACAACAACGTCCGACTGTCAGAAAGGCTACAGAATGTTCAGTATGTTCAACTCATGACTAAACAACATGTTATGTAACTGAGCCACCAGGGTAACTCATCCATTTCATGTTCAACAGTGTTATCTATTTAGGTTCTGTTCTTCTGCAGAGACCGAGTGTCTGATGTGGTTTGTGATAGAGGGTGTGTGTGTGTGTGTCGGGGACAATGAGGTCATACAGCCGAAAGCCACAGCAGATACAGAGAGGAAGAGGAAACTGGACGGGCGCTGTGGGTCAATGTCTGCTTACCATGGGGGGGTGGTGGCTCAAGGTTACACCATCCCTCTGCTGGGGATCGACGTCACACATCCTGTCTTTGCACAATACTTCTTCACCAACACAGAGTCAACAGTACGTCCACATGATCGCAGCAGGACACCTCCCTCAGGGTGTGGTCCATTGTTTTGGAAACTTGTTTTGTTATTGTTATTCATTTAAAACTATATCGGCATCATCAGCGACGAGCCGGCAGCTGCATCCAGAGTTATAGATGAGTGCAGAAACAATACTATTTGACATGACAGATATTCCTGTAGCTGGAAAATGTTAATTCAAGTTCTTATCGCAGGTTTATAAATTTAAATGTTTCACTCATGGTCACTCAAGTATTTGGTAGAAGAACTATATCACAAGATGAATGAGTGCTGCCATTCATTTCCAGCTGTGCGCCCACAAACACCAGTCCATATGGAAGATAACTGACACTGCAGAATAAAGAATCCCAGACATGCCATCACAACACCGCTGCATATTTTAAACAACACTTTTTATTCAAGAGGATGTAAAAGTTTGGAGCCGATATGTTGTTTTAAAAGGAACCATGTGGAGTTTCTGACCTCTGGTACTGGTTTTCACCTGGCAAGAGTGTGTGTGTGTCTCCTGAAGGTATTTACCACTTCATCTGTGGATGGATTTCACAGCCACCACAGCCAATACAGTCATGAAACTTTACAGGTGTGTAGTTAAGATCAATACGAAGGCGGTCCGAGCGCCACACATAATGTCGAGAGTACTTGTGTAAAAATGTAGTTACACCGCTGTTACTAACAGAGATTGTTCTCTTACGTCAGGATCGCCAGACTGCTGTTACCATGACGTCTACCTGTCCTTATTATAAAACCCCTCCCCGACTGAACTTCATCATAATTTATTATTAATTATAAAACATTGACCTTTCCAGACAGTTTGCTTCACAGTCTATTTTTATAATGTCCCCATTTAATAATATTACAGACAAAAGGTAAATACAATGGTTGGTGCAGTTATAATAAATTATAACTGCACCAACCACACACACACACACACACACACACACACACACACACACACACACACACACACACACACACACACTCTCTCTCTCT
>CAAKHC010001915.1:14124-38272 GCA_901007825.1 Macroramphosus scolopax | reverse complement strand
TGTTTTAGCAGCTGCCTTTTGAAAAGGAAGTTTAGTTTTTAGAAATAAAGGGGGGGGGGGGGGAGGGAGTGAGGGGGGAAGATAGAAAAACAGTAGAGGAGGAAGAGGTCTGAGCCTGTGCTCTTGGCTCTGCGGTGGAAACTCATCAGATCTTGTGATGTCATGTCTGTTCACCACATTCGGGGGCATTTCAAGGTGATGTGGTTTTTTTTAACAGATATATGTTGTGTCTCTGTGTGAAAGAGAGAGTTGTTTGTGCCGAAGGCTGGTCATGAGTTGAGGAAGAGGCAGAAAGAAGAACAAGAGTGAGATGGGATATTGTATTAAAGGTTCCGAGATTTTGTGATTAATAAACTGGCTGTATTTGACCCGAATAAATAAAAGTACTTTGTGGCCGTCTGTGGGTTCTGTAGGGGTTTAGTTTGGTAGAGTTGATTGCTTTGTTACTGTTGACTTACTGATTGATGGTGATCTCTTTTGTCTCTCTTTGAATGTGTGTTCACATCCTCCCAAATCAAGCTCTGAATCTTCATCACTCGGTACCTCAAAGAATACCATCTTCTGAGAAGTCTTCTCTCCCCGATGTGAAACCTTCCACCTCTGACCGATGAAAGAAGAGTTTGCTCATGCATGGATTTTCTGTACAACCTCGTATCTCTGTTGAATGTGACCGTGTGGACTCAAATGAGACAGGAGACAAATGTTTGACTTAAGAGCAGTGAGGAGACAGAGATCCAAACGGTTTATATTCTGCTCCTGGTTCGTGTTCGTGTGAAACCAGAGCCTGTAATGTGGATCAGTTCCAGGGCGGATTAATATGTCGATGCCTCCTCTGCTCTTCCACTCACAGCAACGCGACTCTGCTACCTCACAGCCACACATGAATGCGAAGAATGCAGACTATGTTGAGGTCAAATGAGATTCATTGTTGGCCTGGTTACTTGTGCTTTTCACCTTTTTAAGTGTCTGGTACCAGGCTGCCGCTGCATGACTGCAGAACCACAGGCAGGATGTCTCTGATATGAACATGTCTATGTGCAGGGTGATAGTCTGGAGGGTTGGTCCTCTCCTCTCCTCACTCATCTGTCATCTGTATAAAAACTGTTGAAGCCAACACACACCATGTTTTTTGAGTCCTGGAAACAACAGCAATAAGATTAGCTCTCACAATCTCAGTCCATATCTGACTATAAATGGAAGGTATATGTACAACCGTTCATCCAATCCACTTCAGACCTGGTGGGTGTATTTCTGAGGACAGGAAGGAGCTCAGTGTCGAGTGTGAAGTGGTTGGGATGAGCGGTTCTCAAGAAACATGCACTCAGCCTTTTCTAGGGTTGGATGATTGGACAAATATATCGCATGTCTCTAGAGTTTTTGCCATTTGTTTTACGTTAAGTTAATGCTCTTCCTCCTCCGTAATTCAAAGTATCCTTGAATTGAACCGACGGTAGGAGCTGGGCCTTATTATGCACAAATTCGTTTATCAGCAATTGCCGGTTGTCGGGCTGACCGGTGCCTGCTGGAACATTATAACAGCATGTTCAGACATGTTTTGAATGAACACTGCACCAGTCATCCATGGTTGTTCTGATTTCCTTGATTAGAAAGAGTATTTGTTAATACTGACCGTCCATCTGTCTCTCTTCAGCACACCTCCCTGTCTGCCAGCCGCTCAGAGAAGGGAACTGGCTGGTCGAGCCGCTCGCTCGGTGCCCGATGTCGCAACTCCATCGCCTTGTGTTCGGATGAACAGCCGCACATTGGAAACTACCGGCTGCTCAAAACCATCGGTAAAGGCAACTTTGCAAAGGTCAAACTGGCACGACACATTCTGACCGGCAAAGAGGTGAGTTTGATATACAGATAGAAACTGTACTGAGGACCTGAAGGTTAATGTCAATTATCCCGGCTCAACATCTCTCCCATAAGAAACAAGCAAACTCTGCTATCTTCGGTGAAGGACGTTGTCAGTGTAGAAATGCATGCTGGGATTGATGAGTATGATGGAAAGAGCTGACGTGGGTTTTTGGGAGTTTAAACAGCGCATGTATCTATCAGTTTTTACAGCCAGTGAAGTCTCGTGTCTCGCAGCACAGCGAGGGCCATAAACCTCACGAGCAGTCATGTTTTCTCTCGTGCCTCTGCACGTTGGTATTTTTAATATGCTGTCGTCTTCCTTCTCATAAAAACCTGACCTACATTAAAGATAGTTGTGTTTACAACAGCACATCAGGCTGAGTAGAAGCTTCCTCGGCCTGCAGCCGGGTTGATCATGTGAGAGCTGTTGTGATCCATCATGAAGCAGAGGACAGTCATATCGTGGTGTTTTACAGCCGTAGTGTGACGCAGTCTCTGACCGGGTCACCACGTATTGTTAAGCCTCTTATGGAGTCCGTGTTGGTTTGTTTAGTGGATTTTAGTTTCTGATTTCTTCATGTCCTATAAAAACATGTTGATCTTTTTGCCCTGTCGGCAGCACACCGACCTCCCGCCTGCCGAACCGCTCAGAAACCAGCAGACGGAATTTGAATGAGCTCATTGCTCAATGTAATCCCACCACGAATCAATTACTCTCAATCTGTTTGACAAAGTTTCTGTTTAACGTAAATAAACTCTACGTTGGAAGAGAGACGTTGTAGATGTTATCAGATGTGGCTGGTGATTCTACACATGAAGTTCATATGATCATCAGGACCATTGAAAGTGCAGTTATTACTCTCTCTATTCATTTAGATCAGTTAAAGAGTAAAGTTGTTTTTCAAGCTCTCCTCGTTCTATTAGTGAGGATGTGCTGCTGTTCTTTGACTCATCCTAAACAAATTGAATGTTTGTGTTTTGGACTTTTTTTGTTTTCTGTTTGTTGTTGTTGTGTTTGTGTTGACTTCTGTTGCTTTTGTTTCCTACCAGGTTGCAATAAAGATCATCGATAAAACACAGCTGAACCCAACCAGCCTGCAGAAGGTGAGTGACCTGTCTGTCTGTCTGTCTGTCTGTCTGTCTGTCTGTCTGTCTGTCTGTCTGTCTGTCTGTCTGTCTGTCTGTCTGTCTGTCTGTCTGTCTGTCTGTCTGTCTGTCTGTCTGTCACTAGCAGTTTAAAAGTTGAATGAACTGCATCAGTTTCAGGAGAAAGTGTTGTGTCAACACTTGTTAACTCTCCTGTTTTACTGGAACCGGTTCTCGGTTCCCGTCCCTGAATACTACGGTGAAATGTGGGTGTGCTGTCTGTAATAAATGTTTCATGAAGTGTAAGACGCTCTTTCTTTTTATGTGGAGGCCTTTCCTTCTATACTTCTTGAACTTGATATTCTATTATTATTATTATTATTCCATATATACATATATTAGATTAGATTTTTAAAACCCCAATTCCAATGAAAATGAAAACAGCAGACAACGATTTGCAAATCTTTTTTGACCTATATTCAATTGAATACATTAAAAGACAAGATATTTAATGTTCAAACTGATGCACTTTATTATTTCTTTAGAGATAGTCACACATTTTGATTTTGATGGCTGCGACACGTTCCAAAAGAGTTGGGACGGGGCCTGTGTACCACAGTGTAACATCACCTTTCCTCTTCACAACACGTTTGGGAACTGAGGACACTAATTGGACACTAAGCTTTGTAGGGGGAATTCTTTCCCATTATTGATGAACAACTTCAATTGCTCCACAGTCCGGGGTCTCCATGCTCGTATTTCTTTTGCGCTTCATAATGCGCCACACATTCTCAATGGGAGACAGGTCTGGACTGTTTCTTTTATTACGAAACCAGGCTGTTGTAACGCGTGCAGAATGTGGCTTGGCATTGTCTTGCTGAAAAAAAGCAGGGATGACTCTGAAAAAGACGTCGCTTGGATGGCAGTATATGCTGCTCCAACACCTGAATGTACCTTTCAGCATTAATGGTGCCTTCACAAATGTGCAGGTTACAAACCATTGGCATCAAAATGTGTGAATATCTCTAAAGAAATAATAAAGTTTATCAGTTTGAACATGAAATATCTTGTTTTTTAATGTATTCAATTGAATATAGGTCAAAAAAGATTTGCAAACCGTTGTTTGCTGTTTTTATTCTCATTTTATACACCGTCCCAACTTCAATGGAATTGGGGTTTGTACTTGGAGTGAAGTCTTAACCCAACTGTATGCGTGTGTGTGTGTGTGTATGTGTGTTTTTCTTCCATGCACCGGGGCAAACATGGGATTTTTGGTGCAAATGACATCAGACTTGCGTTCTCGGTTACAACCTTGTGTATGTTTGTGCGTTGGGCTTCGCTCTCACAGCTCATACAAGTCGCTCTTTGTTCGGCAGTGGCTCTGCTCACCAAAGTTTGACCTTCTCTGATTAGAAGTTTACTTTACCATCACTTGCACGTACTACATGAATACTGCATCACGCACACACACACAGCTGGCCTATTGATGAATACTCAGCTGGTTAGCTAACCATCCAGGCTGGGTTGTGACACTATTGATAACATAGAGTTGGGTTATTGATGACGTCTGGCTCTGTGCGATGGTCAGTCTATCCGGCCTAGATACGAGCCAGGAGAGCAGCTTCATCTCTCTGCTGCTCTGACTTTAGACTTCAACACAGAATACATATCACAAAATATGTAAAGGACACGTTTCTCATTCTACTCTCAATATCTAATCTCTTTTATAACTCTTTTTCACTGGGGCAGTTGAGGGGTTCAGAGCTGGTTCCCTACGCTATCTGTGGAGTCTACAGAAGCACCTGAACAATACGAATAACATCCTGTAAATGTGTTATCACCACCTGATAAACTAGTGAGTGTGTGAGTGTGTGTGTGTTCTCAGTTGGTATGGTTTGGCTAAATCACAATCACTCATGAAGTATTCATCGCAGCAAGGTGGAGGCATATCACATGAAGCAGCATAACTTGACCTTTTCAACAGTGCTGGTTGCTCGTCTGTGTTAGACATTAAAGCACACGTTTCTTTTCTATAGTCGTAGAGTATCATGGTCCCGATGGTGGCCAGATTCCAGACAATCTCGCCTCCACAATTACTAGAAGAAATCTCTCTTGCCAGTGTTTTACGTTGAGTGACATACAAAAACCTAATGTCATAACATGCAACAGAAATAGCCTCGGGCTGAACTGTAAATCAATTCCTACACTGGAATACTTTACATGATTGCTTTTCCTCCCAGTACATTCAATACTTGTACAACAACCTGTGCTACATATTTCAATAGAGCACACGCAGAACAAATATAAGTGAAGCTGACATCAAATATTCCCAGACATGGTTTACTCTAGAGAACCTACAGATACGGTCATTTGAACAAAGACCTGAAAAACATTCTACAGTTTCTGAGTCCTTGTTTTTGCACAATCTAATGAGTGACATTACTCAAGAATCTGCCTCCCGTCACTGGGGAACTCTCGCCTTTTGAACCGACGTCTCCCTTTGTTGCCGGTTGCTGGGAGCGCTGCCCCCTCTACATTGTCCCAATAAAAAAGCCTGCTACATGCACGCCTCCTCCCAATCCCTCCATTCCATTAATGTACGGCAGGAATCAGAGCTCCGAGGTCGGTTATTGAGAGGTGCTGAACCATTAATGAAGAGGAGCTGAAGAATAATCCAGGGCTCATATTGTGGGCTGACCCAGATCATAAGAATTCTGATTCAGCTTGATTAAATAATGAGAAATTAGATGTTGGCAAAAGGTACAGCTTGCAGTCTGTCTGAACAAGCCAATAGGGGCAGGTATTATCAGAAAGTTGGGGTGTCTACCCATATTTCAAGGAAACTTCCTTAGCATGAGATCAAGTCGGTCTTAGTCCAACACATGGTCACAAGCTTTGTGTAGTGACTGAAAGAATGATATTGCTGCGGCTGAAATTAGTTTCTTTTGTATGGTGGATGGTCTAAGCCGCTGCTACAGTATAGATATAGAATACCATGGGGCATACGTGTCGTCCCTTTTTTCTCCTCAGATGCCAGGTGTAGGGCTCCAGAGAGAGAAAGTTAGTTGGATCAGTGAGTGTAGGCCCAGCCGTGGCTCCTTCGCACTACAGTGACAATGTTGCTTCTTAAGCGACAAACTGTCTTGTGTTTTTACAGTACAGCAGGGACCAACTATTGTCTGGTCTCGCAAAAATTGACCTTACAAATCATCCCTTTAAACATGGAAAAGTGAAAGGAGCATGATAAAGAGAGTTAAGACCGCAGACAGAGCATCTTACGTTCCTTCTTCAACTGTTCTATTCCCGTTGTTATGATGAAGAGCTTGTGGGAAAACCTTCTGCTCTCACTCTGTCTGCCCTCTTGTCCTTTTGTTGTCTAATTGTTCCCTTACACACTCGCACAATAACAACAATGACTACAGAACCAACAATATGATTATGCACAGGCACTCACACGAGGGCAGCAATATGCTGTGCTGCATACAATAGCAATGCAGATAATTGCATTACACATGCAGACAAAGGCAGAGAAGAGACAACATGGGCTGCGTGTTTCTCTCACTCTCACTCTCTCACTCTCGCACTCGCTCTCGCACTCGCACTCACACTCCAGTTGTCTTTGGTTCTGCTCTGTATCTTGTCTTTCTCAGGGTCCCTGCTCCTGTGCCAAAGCCCCATAACACCCAACCCCACCTCGACCATCCCTTTTGTTTGCCTGTCTGGAATTCAGCTCCGGGTTTAGGGGGCCTGTGCGAGGGGACAGAAAAAAAACACTTCACAGTATTTAATGGTGGCCCAAACACTTTATTTTGTGCAAAGACACAACGCTGGACGGCTGCCGACAAAATTCTCAAAGTGAGGCCGGGCTGCTGATGGGAACCTGCATGCTCAGGCAGACTGTCCAACAACAAACATACAGGGGAAGAGTGCAAAAAAGAATGTGCCTGTTTGTTGTTATTACGTCCATGAAGGTTTAAGAAAAGATAAAGGAAAACACATATATACAAATATACTAGGTAGAATGAGAATAACCTGATTTAAAGAATGCTTCGCTCTCCAACAACTGTTCTCCAGATGATGCAACAAGGAAAGAGCATTTGGTGTTGGGCCACAACAAGACATCTGAATAACTTCAATTTGGTTGAGATCTGACTGTGATGACCATAAAATGTGAATCCCACCATTTCCACACTCATCACATGCTTCCTTGACGCCCGTATTCTTGACGGCTGGTGTTTGGGGGGAAGCAGGGAGTTCTGGCACATCAGAACTTTGTCAGACAAGGAAGCTAATCGTCTGTACATCCCTGAAATAGTTTGAGACATATTGTAGAGCTGCAGACAGTAGAGAGTACAACTGTGATTACAGAGGAGCAATACAATGCCTGGGGGAGACGGGAGACAAGACTGGGACACGGTGCCAACGTAAAGAGAACGAAATAAAGACATGATGACGAGAGAATTAAAAAGGGAACAGTGGAAAGAAGGGAGATGTTGACAGAATATAGAGTGAGATGCAGTTTGAATCAGGAGGCCAGTGAAGACTCAAAGCCTGATATGCTTCGTCATTTTCCTGCGATTTATATACAAAACAATCCTCAATACTCTTAATTAAGGAATTAATTCATAATGAAAATAAATGTTAATCAAGCCTTAATGTCTAAATGATAGAGACAGGGGGTTGGAGGTGATACAAGACCGTGACAGTGACTGACGAAGATAAAGACAGGATGTGTCACCTGGCAGCATGTGGCCTGTACCGCACTACAAAATGCTGACAGGACAGGACGCCCCTGGCAGCCCGGACACATCTGCACAATGCAGCACTGGACCACAACCACACTGCTGTAGAACACGGACACGGACACGGACACGGACACGGACATGGACACACACGACGTGGCAGTAGATATAGGGGCCTGTGTGCTGGTCAATTGTTCTTTGAGTTTCTTCCATCCTTTTTCTCGGAATGTTTCTGGTTTCATGATAGGCTGCAGCTGAGAAGAGGAAGTGTGTTTCACAGTCTGTGGAAGAGTGTCATGTGTTAGATAGTTGTGAAGGGAACTGGCTTTTTAAATATATGTCCAAGAGAGGCATTATTGGTTCCTTCATTCTCAGTTTCAGTATCTCTGTCTCATGCTCCCCGTCTTTCTGTCTTTGTGTTTGTGCATGGAGAAGAGGAGGAACACAGGCCAGACACATGAATCAAACATGCAGCATCACTCATAAAATGAGAAAGAGAAGAGTGAGAAAACGTGGCAGTCGGTCTTTAAATTGCTTTGTGTTCATCTACTTAGCTGATTCATAATTCCTGACAAGGAGAAGGAGAGGAGTGAGATATTGTCTTTAAGTGAGAAAAGAAGCTTGTGAATATGTTTAAGATGAGGCGAGGCCACGTGTTCTGCTGTTTCATGACTTCCCACAATACCCTGGAGTGCAGGAGTTTCAGACCCAGGGATCAATTCCTGGGTTGCCATGACAACTGTGACGTGGGGCCATCACCATGGGAAGAGAGCCAGGAAGTGATTTAAGAGAGGGTGAATAAAGTTATTCTGTTGGCGCGGTAGAAAAACGTTGCAGTCGTACGAGATGGAGGAAAATATCATCTTCAAAGATGCACTTCAATGTACAATACGAGTTTGCTGTGCCACAGCGCAACATTTAAGTAATGTATCAGCTGAGGATTGATTGGAATTTCAATCAATAACAGACTCAGCAATATCCTGGCCAGCTGCTGAGCCTTCTGGTTCTTGAACGTAGTTTCTCCGCTGTTCAATCCTCAGGAGTGACATCTCTGTGGGCGGTGGTCAGAGTGTAATTCTATTGTTTTGGACTAATTAGGCAGAACAAAAGTGGATTAATGCAGGAAAGAGAGAGAGAGGTGAATGGGTGTATAAGAGAGAGAGAGAGAGAGAGAGTAGAGGGAGGAGAAGCTTATCCGCTAATTCTTAAAGCTCTGATGAACCGTTGATGCATCGCTCACTTAATTCAATTACACACACCTCAGAGGACGTACAGTGAGGCCCATATGTATTTGGATATTGACACAATTTTCACAATTTGGGCTCTGTACACCACCACAATGGACTTGAAATGAAACAATAATTTGGGGGTATTTACATTCCCACCAGGTGAACGGTGGAGGAATTACAACCATTTCTATGTGCCTGCCCATTCTTAAGGGACCAAAAGTAATTTGACAAACTAACAATCGTAAATCAAATTGTCACTTTAATACTTGGTTTGCGAATCCTGTGCAGTCAATGACAGCCAGTCCAGTCTAGAACCTATAGACATCCCCAGATGCTGAGGTTGGTCCCTAGTGAAGCTCTGCCAGGCCTCCACTGTAACTGTCTTCAGTTCCTGTTTGTTCTTGGAGCATTTTCCCACCAGTGTTGTCTTCAGCAAGTGAAATCCTGCTGCTTCTGTCAGCAGTCACATCATCAATAAGTACAAGTTGTTTTCCCTGGTCCTCCAGGTCTTTTTGGTGTTGCTGAGCTCACCAGTGGGTCTTTCTCTTTAAGAATGTACCAAACAGTTGATTTGGACACACCTAATGTTCTTGTCTTCTCTCTGATGGGTTTGTTTTGATGTTTCAGCCTAATGATGGCTTCCTTCACTGATAGTGACGCTCTTTGGACCTCATATTGAGAGCTGACAGCAACAGATTCCAAATGCAAATACCACACTTGAAATTACCTCTTGACCTTTTATCTGCTACTTGTGAATTAAATAAGAAAGGAATAACACACACCTGACCACGGAACAGCTGAGCAGCCACCTGTCCAATTACTGTTGGTCCCTAAAAAATGGGGAGGCACATATAAATGGTTGTAATTCCTCCACCGTTCACCTGATGTGGATGTAAATACCCTCAAATTAAAGCTGAAAGTCTGAACTCAAAGCACATCTTGATTGTTTCATTTCTAGTGGTGTACAGAGACAACATTGTGAGAATTGTGTCAATGTCCAAATACTTATGGGCCTAACTGTATGTGTGTATGTTTGTGGAGATGAGGCGTTCGTTTTTAAATGAACATGTGTGTGTGTGCGTGCGCTTGCGTGTGCGTGTGCGCTTGTAAAGTTGCGTGTCTTCACATAGAGACACTAAACTGGTTGCTTCCTCTGGGTCCAGTGAGTACCAGGAATCTGATATCTGTGACAACATGCTCGCAGCTCTCACGCCGCCTCGGGGGACTCTTGAGTTATGTCATCAGTGAAGTGTTGTGACTTCACTGGGAGAAAAGCTGATTCCTCTCAACACTGTATTTAAAAGAAGAAGGGAAAATGTGTTTCTTATTGTGTGTTGAGCTGCTGCCAGGTCAGAATTTGGAAGAATTGTAATTGCTGATCGTCGTCATTTGAAGATAGATACCGAAGCCAGTCGGATTCTTCTTCTGGAGACCATCTGACACAACCTGGTGTAACAAAGCCAACAGTGAGCTGCTCCCTGAACTGCAGAGGAATACAGAATATAAGTATGGAGATGTAACATAGGAAGATGAATGATTGGGTTTTAAATCATAGTAATGGAGACAGTGTGAGATGAGGGAGGAGTGTGTTACCAGAGGCAACTAGATGAGAATGACGGCATCATTCTTGTCTTTGTTTTTGTGCTTTCACTCTTCACATTATCTTGAACAAGTGGTTTACAGATGAATAACAAAAAGTTTTACTTGTTCTAAGTACCAGTTTACCTCTCCTCCTTTCTGTCTTTCTTGCCTTTCATTGTTTGTCCTCCGTCCTCCCTCTCCGCCCATCATCTCCCTGCACATCGTCAGTCTGTTTCATCCTCTGTTTCTATTTATCCTCCCTGCTGACACACTTGTCTGCCATACAGACTGTGTATTCTCATGCACTCCACATACACATTCTTCCCTTTGAAGTCTAATGTCCTTCCGGGTCAGACATGTCTCACTTTGCCATTAATTACCAAACCAAATGAACTAATGATAGATGAATGGGTAACACTACACATAGGTTGCATGCAAGTCCTATGAACCCTCTGCAATTGTTGGCACTAAATGTAATCTGGGTCTGTTTTACACAAACTTGATATTCAAACATTTATTTCTTGCTTGGTTCATTATTTCTGCAGTGAAACTTTACTGTAATTCCGTCTCAAGCATCTCAAAATGTTCCATCAGCACATTGTGCTCTGATGCATCGAGCGCTGGCACATTTCCTGTGTAATCTTTTAAAATGGAATTCAGAGAAATGCATTACTTTAATTAGACAGAGAGGGAGGCGACTGCATCGGAGTGGCAGGATGAGATGGCAGTCTGGAGCTCAGTGTTCGATGGGGGAAGAGCACACCCAGGAGAGCGGACTCATTGTCAGCCCGACACTAGTGACACTCTCCCCGGGGTTGTGGGTGTGGGTGTGGGTGTGCGTGTGCACGTGCGTGGCGTGGTGGCTGTGGTCTGTGTGTTTGGAGGGATAAGATGGATGAAGGGGAACAACGTCTTCACACCAGCTGTAGTTTCTATCAATGAAGTGAAGAACAATGAAGGAGAAATGATGAAGACAAGGATCAGAGCAGGTTGTTATCCAGCACAGAGAAACTACTCGATGTATTTTTAATTCACACTAGTTTATTATGTTGTATTATTGGACATTGTGTCTTGATATTGTCAGAGAATATATTAACAGTTCCTGTTCTTTAAATATTTACCACTAGTAAAAGGCTTCACATAAATGATAGTCATATTGAGTATTTATTACCATGTTGTTGTCATGAAAGTTAGCAATAATCATTTCATTATGCCTACAATGGTCTTCACTCGTACAGCGACGTCCCAAAATACATCTAGACTGCTTTTTAATTCCAGCCGCTCTGCAGTTACAACTCCAACCATACTTTAATGTATTTATTTATATCTAAACATCTTATCTGTAAAATGTTAGGTACAAGTGTCTGTAAAATGTCATCATTGAGACTTGAGAAAGATAACAATTGTATGTTGTTTTACAGCTTTTTCGAGAGGTACGCATCATGAAGACGCTCAACCATCCTAATATAGGTGAGTAACATAAAGCTAACGTCTGTCTGTCTGTCTGTCTGTCTGTCTGTCTGTCTGTCTGTCTGTCTGTCTGTCTGTCTGTCTGTCTGTCTGTCTGTACCAGTGTTATGATAACGCCTCCTCCTGTCTGTTACAGTCCAGCTGTTTGAGGTCATCGAGACAGAGAAGACTCTCTACCTGATTATGGAGTACGCCAGCGGAGGTGAGTGACATCACCGTCACCATCATCACCATGTTTTTAATGAAGCCAAGTAGACACCAAATAAATACTGCTATAAAGACTTTTCTTTACATTTTCATTAGCAAGAGATGTCTCTGTGAAGAAGCCGGTCAGATGATGTTTGACTGGCTCTTAACAAAGTTCCACAACTTCCCATGCACCCCTCTATTTTTCTTTCTGTTTCCCCCCTCATCATCCTTTAATCTCTCTGCTGCTCTCTCTCTCTCTCTGTACGTTGTGTGATAGTTTATATCCCTCTCTCGCTTCCAATACCTAACAAGGAGTTAGCAGATCAGCAGCCGACATGCTGCTGCGTTCACGGATCTCAAGGGTCAAACATGTGTCTGGAGTCTATACACACACGGAAAGACAATGAATACAGGAGGATCTAGATAGTAACTTGTTGTCTTCTTCCTGCAGGCGAAGTGTTCGACTACCTCGTGGCTCATGGCAGAATGAAGGAGAAGGAGGCCAGAGCCAAGTTCAGACAGGTGAGTTTGACTCCATACTGTACCTCACCTGTCCATGTGGACTCCATACTGTACCTCACCTGTCCATGTGGACTCCATACTGTACCTCACCTGTCCATGTGGACTCCATACTGTACCTCACCTGTCCATGTGGACTCCATACTGTACCTCACCTGTCCATGTGGACTCCATACTCCATACATACTGTACAATCAGTCATTTAACTTTTATCGGTAACGTTTGCAGTGGTTAAGAAATCTGGAGCTCCTAGATCAGCTGCATTCATCAAGTTCATTTATATTCACCTGTTTGATGTCTCTCTCTCCTCAGATCGTCTCAGCGGTGCACTACTGTCATCAGAAGAAGATTGTTCACAGAGACTTGAAGGTGAGTGCACATTGTGAGCAGAAGAAGAAAGACCTCAGTCCATGAACCCTCTTCAGATACAGACACAGAAATCTTTGAAACTCTGTCTGTCTCCGTCACAGAGTTATTAAACAGACAGCATGTATTATTTCTACACACTTGAATGACACAGTACTGTAAAGGGGTCGTTGTATGCTGTGCTCAGTATTACTAATTGCGCAAGTAGTGCACGAGTCACCAAAGTGCATTAGCTACTTCACGCATCACTTCCTGTTTAATCAGCACTGAAAGACCCTTCAGACGCCAGTTTTAAGATGACACACTCTTTATGTTTTCCACCATCCTTACTGTGGCCTCTAGGCGGAGAACTTGCTTCTGGACGCCAACGCCAACATTAAAATAGCTGACTTTGGGTTCAGTAACGAGTTCACTGCTGGCAGCAAACTGGACACGTTCTGTGGTTCCCCGCCTTATGCTGCCCCGGAGCTCTTCCAAGGGAAGAAGTACGACGGCCCGGAGGTGGACATTTGGAGCCTGGGTGTCATCCTGTACACTCTGGTCAGCGGGTCGCTGCCCTTCGATGGACAGAACCTCAAGGTGGGCCGTGCCATATAGGCTCTCATGATGTAGTCCGGAATGTTAATTGATATCACATGTAACTTTAGCTAAAGTTGATAAACTTGCATTTTGTTATTGTTGTTCTGGTCTTTCATCAATTCCGTGCGTCTGCAGTTGAAATACATGTTGTGTGAATGTGCGCTGTGTTCAGGAGCTGCGAGAGCGTGTCCTCAGAGGGAAGTACCGCGTGCCCTTCTACATGTCTACGGACTGTGAGGGAATCCTGCGACGCTTCCTGGTCCTCAACCCCACCAAGCGCTGCTCCCTGGAGGTGAGGAAGACGCCAGGAATACTATGAGGATGCATGTTAGAAATATGGACCACAGCTCGGTTGATAGTTAGTATACAGTGAATAAAACACAAAGGAATGAGCACATATATACAGCACATCATACATAAAATAAGACATGAGACACAACACTGAAGGTGTAAAGTGATATTCATACTGTATTATTCTCTTCATGTCAGCCTCTTTCTCCTTCTTCCTCCTCACCAGCAAATAATGAGAGATAAGTGGCTGAATATCAGCTATGACGGAGAGGAGCTGAAGCCCCACACAGAGCCTGAGGAGGACTTCAACGACACCAACCGCATCGGTGAGAAAAACCTTAATACCCTCCATTACCGACCTTAGGACCAACTCCGCTATTGACTCACCATTGTATACATGCTGTCCGTGCTTCAGATATGAAGGATTTCTGCATCACTTTCTACTTGTAGAAATTGTAGCCTCACAGTTCAGATTTGTAAAGTATGTCGTCTCGTTCCAGATGTAATGGTGGGGATGGGCTTCACCAGAGACGAGATCAGAGACTCACTGGTCAGTCAAAAGTATAATGAGGTGACGGCCACGTACCTGCTGCTGGGACGCAAGCCTGAGGCAAGTGCATCAGCTTGTTTGATTTGTCTTGTTTTTCTTGTTATAGCTGATTATATGAATATAACTTAATGACTTTTCCTGGTTTTGGTTCCAA
Source organism: Macroramphosus scolopax (assembly GCA_901007825.1). Lineage (NCBI taxonomy): Eukaryota > Metazoa > Chordata > Actinopteri > Syngnathiformes > Centriscidae > Macroramphosus > Macroramphosus scolopax. Next base: position 23,656 of record CAAKHC010001915.1, on the reverse strand, counting down.
CCTGCTTCAGATTGAGAAATGATTTTGTGATTTTGGTCATAATTATTGTGCAGAGATGTTGCGCTGTCCAGTCAGACAAGGTATAAACAATCAAACTTAACTGTATTTGTTTGTCTTCCAGACGGAGGGCAGTGAGTCTCGGTCAGGCAGTAGTCTGAGTCTAGCTCGAGTCCGAACCAGCGGCATAACCAACGGGACCAGCAAACACTCCACGTCATCCTCCTCCTCTGGTGCAACACCTTCTTCCTCTGGCCACAAGGCTCAGCGCAGCGCCTCGACGTACCACCGCCAGAGACGACACTCTGACTTCTGTAAGGCAAAGTGACAGTGAGATACTACAGTTCCGTTTTCTGTGGTTGGTTTTATGACAACTTCTGTCTTTTAGGTGGACCGGCGGTTCCAGGGTCGACACATCCCAAACGCAGTCCCAGTGGTGTGGGTGAAGGGGCGGGGCTTAAAGAGGAACGGCTGTCAATCCGAAAGCCGAGCACGAGTACCGTTGGCTCTCGTAGTATCCCAGCCCCCTCTAGTCCCATGGTTAGCTCCGCCCACAATCCAAATAAAGCCGAGATACCTGACCGACGAAAGGAGGTTAACTCCACCACGGTAAACCCACCAGCATTGTTTCTACAAAGACTCTGCTCTGGGTGGGATGAAACGTCCAGTGTAGCCGTCACAATTAAACCTTATCAAAGCAAGAGGTACTGCACAGATGGCAGGCTCCTAATCCAGTTTCCTCAGATGACAGATTACAGGCTGCGCTGACACAGATATTAGGGGAGCTGCAAACATCTGCCACAGATAAGAGAAGAACTGAAGACAAAAACACACCTTGAGATGATTAACAAACTGACAGTTCACAAAACAAGAACAAGCAGCACCAGCAGGAGGTTCAGTTGTTCAGCCGGATTAGCATGTGAGAGTTTAGGGAACATAAAGACAGCATCCAGATTAACACGGGATTAACTCTTTAATGATCTGTATGGCAAACACTACAGATCATTAACGCTGCTCTTGTTGTGTTTTCTGTTACTTAAGTAATATCACTTTAAGGATTTGTAATCCGCCACATTAGCATGAAACAGACCAACAAATACTACTAATTTATGAAGTCTTGAATTTCAGAATCTTCACGTACTTTTGTGTTTCTCCAGAATAACCTCCCTGCTAGCGCCATGACTCGAAGAAACACGTACGTGTGTACGGACCGATCAGGCACGGACAGACAGCCTCTGCTGCAGAATGGCAAGGAAAACAGGTGAGGGGGAGGGGGGGCGTTACAAAGACAGTCTCCCATCTGTGAACAGGTGTGAGAGACTTTGGTTGTGTGTCACCTACATTCATTCTCTTCAGGAGAGCACACAGAGCTTTAACTGTAGTTGGTTGGTTGTCTGCTCGTCGGTCTCAGAGTGGCAGCAGTGCCTCCTCCTGTCATTCTCTCCTTCCTCATTTTTTGTGCTTACTCTCCCAATTATCCACTTATAGTCATCCTGTTTTCCGTCCTCCTTTTCTCTTCATCCATTGTAATTTAGCAACTGGGTCTGTCGTCTTACTTCCAGTAAGTAGCTTCTGTCCTGTTGGGAAGACGTTTGCATCGGACGGATAAGAGAGGAATGGAGTTTCATGAGCATGGGGATGGTTTGAGGTTTCAGTCATGGTTTTTGGACAATGAAGAGATAGCGACACACCCAGCACATTTACATTCAGGCATTTAAAACGTAGTACTCTCTGCTGCGGCTCCATGTTTTATTTAACAGCTGGTGGTGAGGAGAGGAGGGAAATGGTGGCAGTTAAAAGAGGATGATGGGAGGAATGCAGGAGAGAGCAGCATTGTGCCCCGAGGCTTAGTCCATTTGATGCCCTGCTAAAGTGGTAGATGGGACAAACATGTGGACACACACACACACACTTTGGTTATGCAAATGTGTGTGTTTACGAAGGAGCAGACAAAAAATACTGCGTATGTGAGGCTTCTTAAATCTGCATCAACAAAACAGACATTTAGTCCTGAACTTGTATCTGTCCATTAGATCTTACAGTTCTACACTTTACATGATGAATAACAGGTTAAAATATTGGTCAACTCTGATCTTGAGCTCAAAGAGAACCCGGTGTTTTGGATAGAGACATGATAGAAGGATGAATCCTCTTATTCACTCATTATTCAGTTTAATCTCCCAATCTAAATCAAGTGTAATGAAAGGGAGTCAGAACATAAGTAAAGGAGTTTGCATGATTACAGAGATGTTTAATCTCACAATCAAATGCCCCCGCAGCGTGTAGTGTAGCATGTCGGACACGCCGAGCTGGAAAACTGGTAACCAGTCAGATGTCAAACTGGGGCAGTAAAAGAAATAATCTCATCGTTCCTCTTGAGACAGCCAGTTCACCGCTATATGGCTGGATTCTTCTCTTCTCCATCCCCGGTGAGCTCCCCTGCTGTGAGCTGCAGTAGCTGGCTAGTTCACATTGATGTTAATTGATTTTGCTCTCCAGCGGCTTCAACTTAACCCGTCTAATGGTTCTGCCCCACTTGAGTCCTGTGTGTGGGTGCTATCTAGAGCGTTATGGAAAGCAGCCTCAGGCCCGCCAGCCAGCCAGAGAGTCTGAGGGGAGAGGTGTGTGTGTAGGTGTGTGTGTGTGTGTGTGTGTGTGTGTAGGTGTGACAAAGTATTGGATGAGAAAACGGCAATTGGTCGAGACACAAGAGAGGAGCTCGGGGGGGTTCTGTCAGTTTTTAGAGATAAGTGAATGACTGGTGCTTACTGGCACATATGATATTAAAGTTTATCACCAATATAGATTCAAAATTCGTCCCATAATCAGCTCTGCAAATGTTTTATGAGGAAGGAAACATTAATTTTATCTGTCCACCATCTGTTTTCTTCTGCCACCCTTCCCCTCCAGTACTTTATCCCACCGCCTTCCCCCTGCCTCCCCCTCCACCCACAGCATTGCTGGTGCATCTGGTGTCTCCTCCTCGTCCTCCACACCCTCCTCCCGTCTCTCAAGGGGATCCACAGTGAGGAGCACTTTCCACGGAGGGCAGATCAGAGACCGTAGACCTCCCTCGCATGCTCCTCCGGCGTCCCCAACGCCGTCCCATGACGCCAGCCCACTGCCACATGCCAGGACCCGGGCCACCACCAACCTGCTAAGCAAACTAACCTCCAAGTTGACCCGCAGGTAAGAGGAGAGGAAAGAGAGGAGAGACTAGAAGATATCTATGGCTTCCATTGATGGTTAGACACATTAGAGGAGAGTTTCTCATACGTAGTATGTGTTTGTGAATGATCACTCAAATGTGTCGTAGTGCTAAATGACAGTATACAAATAGTTGGTACATCTCTTTTGCTTTGAAGCCGTACATGAAGATCATTTTTGTAATCTTGCTGCCTCTCACAGTTTCTTCTTTAACAGAACTAACCTACTAGCTCTTCTTCTCTTTCAATAACGCTTTACAGGAACTTCTCAATCTCAAACCTGGGTCAAAATAGTTCTTGATGAATAAAGAATTTGTTTAGGACGGCTGAACCTGCAAAGCGATCAAACGCCTGGCTGGATGGAAATTGAAATGCTATTTCTGTCCTCAGTTATTTCCTTGTCAGGGAGCAAACACAAAGTCGCTGATAAAGCAGCTTAATGCTGCACATCAAAGTAACTGCGTAGCTTTTGAACAGAACGTCTGAAGAATTTACTGTCATCAAATAATAGAGAAGTATCGACGATGACTAGGATCGTCGGTAGAAACCAACTATTTGACCCAGGTCCGCTCTGTCTGTTCTTCTTGGCTGCTAATTGTTGCTTTGTTTGTTTGTTTGATTCTTTAACAACGTTTGCTCTCCTCACCAGTCACCGGCTGATCTTCTATCCCTCTCTTTCCCTAACTACAGTATAAACAGTTTGATTTGTTCTTCTACCTGTGCTTTCTACTGTCTGTCATCTCTAAGTTGTCTTCCTCCTCACTGGCGTTCTCTTTCATTCGATTGCCTCTCTGACTCTGCTGTTGTTTTTTCTGTTTTTCCATTCCTCTCATCCTCTCCACATCTCCTTTTCTTCTCCCTCTCTCCTCCTAGGGTCACTCTTGACCCCTCTAAACGTCAGAGCTCAAACAAATCCATGTCGGGCTGCACCCTCCCACAGGGGACAAAAACAGTTAGTAAGTCTTCCTTTCCCATGTTTTCTGGCTGCTTCTGTCTGCATGTCTGCCTGCCGGTGCCCCGTCATCCCCTCCACCCTTCATCTGCTGTCTGTCACAGGCTGGAGTTTGATCATACGAACATTTATCTGAGGCTTAGCTTCTGCACATCAGTAGATCAGGTCAATTTAAATTACTGGGTTCTGACCACTAGAATAGTGATGTGTGCCTCAAAACATGTTCATCACCAGGAAGAGATGAAGACGTATGAGCCTGCCTCAGTGCAATAAGTTCACTGCAGAACAACTCATCTTCACAGTGAAACAGACACCATTAAACAGAAGTCCTATGAGGGCAGCCCCACTACGACCACCTCAACTTCAGAGCGGCTGTCAATCATGACATCACATCCCCTTTTTATACCATTAAATCATTAATGAAAACAAACTTATTAGAAAAATGTTCAATTGAACATACATCAGTTTGACTAAGTCCCATCCGCTAACTTAGAGGGGTCAGGATTTATGACGGATACCGTGACCAGCCACCCGGGGGCGATCAAAATCTTTTGGCTTTGCTTTAGCTGAGCTCTCATGGTGTCTATTAGTATACACGTCTATTCAGCTTTTTTCTTTAACTTATCTGCAAGTTAGATATAATATGAGAAAATATTCTAATAGATGAAATAACTAATTTTCTGTTGTGATATAATAAATACATGAAATACTTCAGATACTTTTCAAGAATGTGAAGTAAAATCTGGAACTTCCACCAGTTATATAAACAAGATTACTGAAGGTTAAACTGAAGGTTAGTCCAGTGTAACAACATTAATGTCTAAAGATCTGAGGCAGCGTGGTTTGTGCGACTGCCTCTCTAATCAGCAGCTGTCTGCCTAAATGTTTGTCTGTCTCGACTGCTGGTGTCTCTGCTGACTTCCTGCTGTCGCGCTCACTGTAGGCTGTAGATGGCACAGCAACGTCACTCGCTTCCCGATAACAGTGATGATGACCTGGTTCAATACACAGTTCATTGTTGGATATTTGGACATGTGGGTGTTCAAGTTTAGCTCCATAGTTCTATTACAAACACATACACATAGACTTATTTACAGTCCAACATCTTGCTTAAGAGTAAACAACCGTGCGAAGATGTGAGTGTGTTCCCCGAGGTTCGGGGGTTTATTGCCACTCAACTGTACTGGTCTGAGTCATGTAATTAACACCATATGTTGGTGCTCCTGCTGTTAACAAATCAGCAGTCCTCCTGCAGGATGGTGGGATCTCTGGAGGCACATGGGGGGGATGGTGCTTCACTGGTGTTTCTGCACAAGTCAGGGAGGATGGGAGTAAAGGATGAGTTGTGGTGAAGAAAGCAGGATAATAATGCTGATGCATTATACTTTCAATATCCACTGATATTATTTATGTTTCGGGGATTTAAACACTACTCCGGGTGTACGTTTTTCAGTGAATGCAAACTGTCCCACAATACCAATGTTGTTTCCTTACTACTTGTAGTTGTGAATTTTTCAAAACAAGTGTGAGGAACTAAATAATTATGATTAAGATATAATTAGTGCCTTCTGTTTACTGCCAGCAAGAGCAGGCCGAAGCTGCAGACCGGTGTTATGGCGAGTTTTGCTCCTCAGGTTTCACATTGAGTTGTGGGTGTTTGTATTTTAAAATAAGACGCAAAGGCTTCTCTCTGAAGTCCACTTGTCCTTTTCAAGTGTCATTCTGATCAATAGAAGAACAGAATAGGAGAAGAGGTGGACAAGGCAGGTTGAAGGACTGTAGAAACAATGTAGAAGTGATAATAATGAAGTCTCTAATGCTCCGTGCATCTTCCTCCCCGGAGAGATTCTCTGAGGTTAAAGCCGCCCACTTAGATCATCACATCATCACTAAGCAGTGTAAGACACACAGGTTACAGTGGTTAATAGGTAAACTATGAGCTTCGTCTTATAATAGTAACAAGATGACATAACGTAGAAGAAAACAAGCTTGACCCTGTCCCCAGTGTAAATATCATGACTGGTTAAAAGGACGTCTCAGTAGATAATTGTGGCCTTGAACCTGTGACATTAGTGCTACGCATGCGTCTGAGACCTCTGCAGGAGCAGATGCTTGTTAGGAGTCTCAGCCTGCAGCCGTCATCCTGACTGAGTGACCCAGCGTCATTGCTGTTTTAGATCAGGATTAGTTATGCAACCAGGACTTATCCGTCTCTTAAACAGGGATCTTGCACAGCTCTCCCTCTAGATATAAGCTGATTGTTCTGTTATACTGACTGTTATTCTTTCTTTCCTGTCTGTCTCTCCCTCTGTTCTTTCTCTCAACTTTAATCTGGCTCACAATATACCAATGCCACCTCCTACTCTCTTTCACAAATTTTATTTCTCCATAAAACGTGTGACACCACACCTTAGCAACTGCCTGCTGAGGGAGGAGCGAATGTTACTCACCTTCTTTACCCAGACAAGAAAGGCAAGGTCGTAATCTTGGGCGTTACTAACAGAGCACTGCTCTTAATCCAACAGATATTTCACAGGACACTTATCTGGATAACATTCATTCATAAATGTGGAGGCAGGCACATACCGGTGATGATGTGTGTGGATTAGCAGGGACATTTGCTGTTCTTTCAGAGACGTGACACATCAGACTGCAGAGGTCAAGAGACTCTGACACAAAGTCTAAACATGTATTTAGATTCAATCAGCGCCACAGTGCTTCCTCATATTAGAGTAAGAATATTTCAATCAGATCTCTCTCTCTCTCTCTGTTTCTCTCTCTCTCTGTTTCTCTCTCTCTCTCTCTCTGTTTCTCTCTCTCTCTCTCTCTCTTCTCCCCCCCACACTTCCTGGAGGAGATATTAAGTTGTCAGGTTGGTTTGAAGCAGAGGATAGCAACAGCACCCCCTGGTGGTCATGAAGGTGAAGCGCACTCTAGCAGCTCCAGTCTGTGACAGTCTGTTGGTTGATCGTCTAAAGTTCTCTGCTGTGACAGCAGTTCGTTTGAATCACAGATAATATATTCACTCTACCAGCGTGTTAGCTTTGTGTCCGTGTTAGTCGAGCCAGCTGCTGTCTGTCGACACTCGAGCCTCCTCTCATTCGTTTATCCGTGTCATGTTGTCCGGTCGTCTCACATCCGTCCCGTGTTCCATTGTAGACTGGTGACGATCCATCTGTGACGTGAACATGAGCTGTTGTGTTCTGTTTTGTGATTTGTGGATTGATTGACGAAGAGTTGCTGCTGATTGGGGGGGGGTTTAAATAGGAAGTGGAGGGGGTGGGGGTTTGCTGTGAGATTGTGATTTGTCGATTGATTCCTAACGGATACGTTTGTCTTCCTCTTGAGGGTCACAGACGAACCTGAGAGAATCAGCAGATCTCCGGTCACAAGGTGTGTACACATTAATATTCTCTTTACACGTTTATATCTGTTAAGTTCTGCAGCAGAATCTTTTCAATTTCATCCGTCCGCTTCTCATCAGTTCAACATATCGGATGTTAACGATTAACTTGAAGTTGAATGTGATTCATTAGTCCACTCACCATCTTATTACTCAGCACTACTTTAATATCTAAGTAAAATACATTGAGGAGGATTTTCTGAATACTGCCTGTACAGAGTGCAACATGACCTACTGAACTACAGCGTTAAAACATCACATGATAACAGAGCAACCTTGTGTTAACACTTGTAGCTGTGTTTCATTCTGATATGTAACTGAGACCAGCGGCTGGTTCTACGAAGCATGTCAAACGTACGCAGGGTATCAGTTCATTGGCTGGCTTGGCAAAAACCTAACAACCCCAATAACCTGTTTATCAACCCGTGGAGTCTCCCCGTTAACATGACAGAGACCGGACGACCAATCAGAAACGTGGAGCGGTCTAGAGATGCATACTTCCCTCCAGAAGAACAAACGATAAGACTTGTAATTTGTATTTCAACAAGCTGCCGCTTCATTCTCCGATGTGAAATATCACCAGGCAGTCGGGTTGTCCGCCTCTATTGTGAGGAAGGAGGAAATGTACACTTCCTTAGCATGAGCTGAGGGTGAAACACTCAAGTTACCGGTCGACATACGCTGTGATGACAGAGAAAAGACAATCACTGCAGCTGAAGTTAGTTTCCTCCGTAGGGAGGCTGGTCTGCTCCGTCCCTGCTTCATACAGGAATGCAACAGGGCTCATGTATCGTCCCATTATCCCCACCGCCGCCACCGCCGCTGAGCGCCTTAGAGACAGATAGTTAGTTAACTCCATGAGTGTAGACACGGCTCCTTTAGTGCTACAAAGACCTACCATCGTCACAGGAAGGGCTCCGGGGACCTTGTAATTTAGCTCTTCTCTTTCATGTGGTGAGGACACAGAGTTGAGAGAGAATGATCACCGAGAACCTGCTTTCATTGTACGTCTCTGACCTAGAGACCAGAAGTTGATCGGAACCTATCATTACTAACGATTGATCAACAGGAACATTAGCACCGACCTTCTGTACCTTTCCCAAACACCCCATGGCTGCAGGATGACCTTATGAATATTTTATGTTGCTGCTATTTTGTCTTTTAAATGTCATCAGTTGGGTGCTCAGTGAAGCCTGGATGTGCACTCTTTAAAAAGACAAGTAGAATTGATCAACTTTGATTATTCTGAAGGTAAAAACTCACAAACAACATTTCTAATTTAATTTATTTGAACAATCATGTGCAAAGAAAATGGAAGCCAGATGATAAAAGTGTCATTGAACTGTTGTTATATATACGTACTGCATTATTTCACGGTTGCCCAGCTGATCTTGTGCACTTCCTCTCGGCCTCAGCTGCCTCCGCCCTGTCTCAGTCTCTGGTTAAAAGCAGCAGGTAAACTAGCAGCAGGTCATATTAACAAACTGTGGTGTGTCTCCTTGTGGTAGACGATCCTCGCTGGTAGAAAGTTGATTAATGAAATGATCATTTTAATTGTCTTCTAGAACGTCTTCACCCTCCGTCTTCTCTCAGACTAGCAGGTTGATGTTCTGAGATGTGACGTTTGGTGTCAGGTGATGTGATGATTATCAGAGTTAAAAGTTAATATGAATAAATGATAAACTTCTGAACGTAAGCGTCATGTTAATAACTGGAGGTGGGTTTGATCTCTCCCATGTTGCACGTCTGCTGTATAGAAGGAGATAATAGTTGTTAGTAGATAAGAAGATACATGTTCTCCTTCAGTTTGTGATCCAGGTAGCAGAAACATCAGCTTCCAATAATGTGTGATACTAATTGTATTTCTTGTCCCCCCCCCCCCCCCCCCCCCCCCCCCCCCCCCCCCCCCCGCCCCCCCCCCCCCCCCTCCTCCCGCCTCTCCTCCTGACTCTCCTCCTCCTGACTCTCCTCCTC
>CAAKHC010001912.1:7090-18257 GCA_901007825.1 Macroramphosus scolopax | reverse complement strand
ACACACACACACACAGGAGAGGAGAGGAGAGGAGAGGAGAGAGGGGGAGGAGAAGAGCGGCATGCTCGACTGGAAATTACATCATCCTCCTCAGTGGACTTACTAACACCTTTTCCTCGCCTACATCAGGAAGATAACGCCGGCGACTTCATTGTGACAAAATTCCCTGATTCGCTCTGATCTGCAGATTAAACATTGTCTTCTTTATCCCGGCGAATATCAGCAGCATCGTCAGCAGTTGGGCTCATGCTTTGTCTAAAAGTTACAGTTACGTACCGCCACAGATATGAGTAATCGAGTGTCAGCCTTTTCCCAGACACCAGGTTTACATAATTTCCTGTAGGAAGCCTATTAAATCATCATCCTTCAGGTTGAGCGACCGACTCACTCCATCAAGCCGCTGCACATCTGAGTGAGCAGCTTTTTTGTTTTTTTCAAATCGATCGAAGTCAGGTGACTTTCAGCATTTGGTTAAATAAAAATACTTCTTTTTAATGATTTTTTTTTACAGTCTCGTCACAACTGTTTGTTTTCCCAACAGCACCATTTGCTGTGCCGGTGGGGTCTGCCAGCCCCGTTGACTGCAGTAAATACTCACTCTGGAGTGCAGTAAACACGACCATCTGAGCGGCGTCACACCGACAGGCGGCTCAGACGGCCTCGCATGCAGAACGGACAGACTTATAACACCTCTGAAGACACCAGACCTTCTGAGTTTACAGATATCATTGCAGGAACTGGATAAAACTGGTGGTTCCTGTCGTCTCCCAGCAGTAAACGGCTGCACAGTTAATTACCATATTATCAAATATCACAATATTCAAAGTGCAGTAGCTGCAATTTTGGATGAAAGTAATCACATCTTTTATTTGTTGTGGTGCGACAGAGACACGAGGGAACAAAAAGCAAACCATAGTCACATCCCGCTATCTGCCAGATGAACTGTACTTTTTTTAATGATGAAAACAGACAATATTTATTGGATCAAATGTCATTTTTGGGGGATTTTTTTGAAATATATAAAACAATCTAAAGCCATTCTTACAATTTATGAACAGCAAAATAATAATAAAATATAAAAAGATATAGTAATTTAATCAATTATTTAATTGCATTTTCTTTCATTTATAAATCTGCAAAATAAGCTAAAAGTAATACAAATCTATTTAATGTATATTTCATTTTAAACAATCTGATTTTGTATGATTGTCACTTTCCACATATTCGTTTAAATGTATATTTTGTCAAACACAGAATAGAAGGTCATCTTAAAACTGACAAATAATTCAGAAAAACATTTAAATAAAATGTAAATCGGGGCCAGAGGTGAGATGGAGCATTCACACCTTTCATCCCTGAACTGTGACAAGTTACAACACTCTTGTTTATGTGCACTGTTGCTCAGAAAATCAATACATCAAATACATAAACTATGAAATAGAAACGACATCTGGTTTGTAAATACACTGTGAAGTTGTGTATATGCAGATATCCACCTTCAGTATTATGAGCCATCTGGACTGGATCACCTTCATCCTCTCAGACTGTAACGTTACTGGAGATGGACATCATGTGATCTGCTCCCTTCCTCCTTGCCCTGTGCTCACTCCTCCATCTGTCATGCTCACACTGCCCTGCCTGGGTCGTCTCCAGCCGTCCTCCTCTGTCCTCCACCCAGCGCCGGGTGCTGACCCACAGCCTGCCACAGGCACCTCCAGCCCTCCGGCCTGCCTCAGTTTGAGCATGAGAATCTCAGTCTGGAGTGGCGTTTGGCTTCCGCGACGGTCGCACAGCTGCCTGCTGCTCTCCCACTAGGTGCTAAGAGTGTTTAGAAGAGGTGGGAACGTCTTTGTCACTTTTCTGCAGCTCAGGTCTCCCTCGTTCAGAGAGGTATTCCAGGTTCACCTCGCCTGCCATCAACCCTGAACTCAGCCAGAACAGCTGATCTGAGTTCAGTTAAAGACCTTGGATGTAGAAACGAGAGTCGTTTCCTGTATCTGTGTCACATGGGTGTCACCCCCGCCCCATCCAAGACACCCAGGACCTAGGAGACCCGGTCTGGTGAGATTTTCCAACCACATAAAAACACGTTTAAAAAATTTTAGACCTGAAGTTGAAGGAGAACTTAACGTCCAAGGAGATGGGAAGGGGTTGGCCGGAGAGGTGACCACGCCTACTTAGGAGACAGGAAGTGGGGAGGGGTTGGCCGGAGAGGTGACCACGCCCACTTAGGAGACAGGAAGTGGGGAGGGGTTGGCCGGAGAGGTGACCACGCCCACTTAGGAGACAGGAAGTGCATCATATTTCGTACCGGAATGCACCATCTTTGGTATACAGAGTATCTTTGGTAACATGATTTGAGCAGACGTGTAGAAGGAGAGTAGATATTGTGAATTCAGAGCAGGAGGAGGAGGCATCCCAACAAACCCAAGACGGAAGGAACTTCGGAAAGACGAATGTTAAGAAAAATAAGACGAAGCACTTGAATTATAAGGTTACGTGACAGAAGGTTTTGGCCCCCCATTACTGGAACTGGTCCTTTAAAAAAGAAGCCACACAGAGGAATCGGCAGCGGCAGCAGGCGCAGGTTCACCAGCGCAGCCTCTCCATCCCCTCCTCCACCCCTGAGATGATGCAGTGTGTTTGGGCCGAGTTCTGACACGAAGCAAATACGCCGTAATAGATTGCGAGTGAACTGCGCCACGGACAACGCCAATTAATCAAAAGGCAGATTGCCGTGCGTTCTCTGTGCTATTGCAGGAATACAAATAAAAAAAGGAAGAAGAAGTGAATCGCTCCTCTTTAAAATGAATGGATTGTATCTGTAGTTAATTATCATTTACCGAGGGGTCTCTTTGGGATGTTTCCACAGCTTAAGGATACGGCCGGTGGAGTGGAACAGAGAGGAGCTCTGCCGCGATGGAATCAGAGATTGGCCTGCTGGTAATTACACTTTCATTGTAAGAGGATCAATTGTATGTAATCAGCGTGCCATCTCGGTGACAACTGAGTGTGTTCTTCAAGCCACTTCAACATGGAAACTTTACATTGGCTTGATAAACAGGAGGAAGCGATTGTCTCACTCATTTAACCTCTGACCTTCGTGCACATGTGAAGGTAAGAAGTCCTCATGCACCATCTGCCACCTCAGTGATCTCATTACAAAATTTTGTTTGCAAAAGATATGACTTCCCCCCCAATCTCTCATCCTTCACATAATAAAAAGAAAACTAAACACCCAGTAAAACGCCCGAAAAACAAAAAGTTCTCGACCTCAACAAAAAAGTAAAACATTTAAACATCCTGAGGTGTCTGATCAGTGAGTTTAAACTGCATCCTCTTACGAAAGCGGTCAGTGAAGAGCCACTGCTGCCTGCCAGTTCTTCCTCCCAGCACACTGAACGCTCACAAAAACACTGGCCCAGGGTATGTTTGCTATTGATTTGTTCTCTGGTCATGTAGGATAAAGATAGACCGCACCCAACTACTGCTGCTGAAAACAACTGGTGTACATCAGAGCAACACACACACACACACACACACACACACACACACACACACACACACACACACACACACACACACACACACACACACACACACACACACACACACACACACACACACACACACACACACACACACACACACACACACGTACATACTTCTTCATTTCATACTTCAGGTGTATTCAGTGTTTGTTTGTCTGACCTCCATCGGGCAAATGTTCGGATCCCGGGACACAGTGATGATCAGTCATTGGTTTGCACTCGACCGAGGAAATTCTGCAGTTTGTGTGCAGGTGCATAAAGTGCATGTAACGTTTACTGCAGCTACAAAGCGTCTGTACATATGTGCAAAGTCTGTCTTTGTGCAAAAAACATTTTGACACATGCACAAAATACTCCTTTTTAACACGTGCGCAGCATTTATTTTCCTCACAATCTCACACACTTATTTATGACCCCCATTTGATTCCATACAGCGTGAAAGCCCCGAGATGTAGTTGTCCTGGTAGTTTTTGTGTGATCCTATCAGACAGACAAACGCAGAGCAATAAAGAAAACAACGTCCTCGGCGAAGATAATCAACTCCGCGCCGGCGTCCTTGTACGAGCGTCATCTGTGTTAATTAAGAATTATACCAAATTCAACAGCAACAATAAGAGTCCTTCTGTCTCCAGCTGCGACCTAATCTAGTAATGTCTGGCTTATAATGTGGCCTCGGAGGGCAATAGAGAGGGCGAGGTGGAGGCCAATAAAACAGTGAGTGTCTGCAGTCTCAGCGGAGCTCCAATCAAAGACAGGCGAGGGCAAAATGAACGCCATCCATCGCCGGCCGCTGGGCAGAGTGACACTGCAACAGTCACTTTACACAGGCTGCTGACGGGAGAGGCGACATGAAGTAGTGATGCTGCGCTGATGGCAGAAAGTCCACAGCAACAAGTGGCGCTGAACACACGCTCCTGCCTATCTTTAATCCAGCCCATGCAGCTGTACAGTGGATCGGTGTCATAATACGGTGTAATGCCACTTTAGGGCCGGGACATTAGCCTGGGTGGGCAGACTCCAGCTGGGTAATCCTTATCTGATTGGACTATGAGACTAATCCTGCTCTTCTCTGCAGCTCTGCTCCGCTATCTGCTTTTATCTCAGGCCGGCCTCCCATCCTGCAACCCCCCCCCCCCCCCCCCCCCCCCCCCCACACACACACACACACACACAAACAGACAAACACACAACACACTACCAAGTGTGTTTTCATTGCATGGATGTACACGTTGATACGCCCACGCGCTTCTACATAAAACCATGAGGCGGAATGCGTGAAGTGATCTGTGGTGACTGACAGGAACTGCAGGAGGCCATTTTAGTAAAGTAGAAATCTTCCAAAATAATCTGTGTGTTATGAGGATGCAAGAATCACAGATATCAGGTGAATCACTAAACACTGCTCTGCTACTGCCAGAACATCAGACGACAGACGCTCTGAGTTGAGAAAAGTACAAAACAAAGTCACCCGTGATGCCTTTGACTGTATCACAGTGTTCGGACATGTCGACTTTGACCAGCAAACAGCCAGAAAATATTCAAATTCTAGTGTTTTTGCTGTTATTACAACAGCTGCTGATTCATTTTCTCACTAAGAACTCATCACTGCAGCTCTGTGTGATGAGACACGATGATGGAGAAGATCAAACACGCCGAGTTATGAACCTGAACTGACACGTTGCCTCATGCAACAGGTGGTTAAAGACAAGGTGGCGTCCTTCATCATACCGTCTACAGTCTCTCTCCCCCAGTTCACGTCCCTGACTCGCAACGGTGCCTGAGGGCGGCGCTCTAATGAAGACGAATGCCTCAGATTATCAGCAAATGCAGCACAGTACAACTTCCAGAGAGCTCAGGGGTGGTGGTGGGTGGTGGTGGTGGTGGGTGGGGGTCCCACCAACCTCCAGGCCCCGATTCATCAGCAACACACGTTTACCACTCTTGTCTCGCTTGCCCGGTCCGTCTCTGTGCCCACATTGTCTGCAGCTTCCTCTGTTGTTTGTGGCACCTCTAATTCTGTTTCAAGCCATTTAACTGAAACCACAACACTGAACAACATCAGAGGAGGAGAGTACAGACGATGCCCACTCAGATAATAGCGAGATGAAGAAGGATTTGGAAGGTTCCGTCTGGCTCTTGGCACGGGATAAAAAATCTACCAGCTGAATCAACCTGTTTGTTGTGTCTCCATTCCGTCTTCACCTCCAGCGGCTGCGGGGAAGCCAGGAGAGAACAAACAACGATGGACGGCATCCAATACACAGCTCAGTCGGAGAGCTGCTACCTGAAATATGAATTCAATGGAGGTTGTGTTGGTATCAAATGAAGAGCTGCAGCTAACAATCGTTTTCATTTCCCATCAAACCCTAGATTTTGCTTCGTCTTCGGCCCTCAGCGTCTGATACCGACGCACCGTTCAGTTACACACAGCGGGTTGTCCATTAACTCCAATGTAAAGCCCTTCAGATCAGGATGAGACGCTCAGAGGACCTGCTTCCCCAAACATAACCATATAGAATCATAAATAATGGTAACCTTGACGTCCCAGTCGTTACAACAATCGCACCTGCAGGAACTTGTCTTGCAATGTGAATGAAAACTTGTGCAAATTAGTCTTCGTCCGTCTTAATGAGTCGTTGCAAATGCACAACACGTGCAGCCAAACATGCATTTGCACGAAACAGTCAGCTGTGAGATTCGACAAACAGAATCCGTGGAGTGTCAGATACTCTGTGAGCTGTGCTTCTGACACAACACGCAGCTCTGCTGTACCAAAGCAGCAGAACTGTTTCAGGAGTTTTTGCTCTGTAAGAGAAAGATGCGATCAATACGCTGTAATCCTTTCCACAAGTGAGACTGTTGTGTTTCTCTGACAGGCGTTGAGTGCAGCACAGGTCGAGGTGTTAAGCAGCCAGTGTGGGTATTCCCTTTTTGCTGTTTCGCAGGTTCTCCTCTCCGGGAGCTGGTTATACAAACACAAACTCTCGCCCACCTGTGTCCACTTCATGAGCAGGATGTGTGGGCCCGCGCTGCCAAATCACAGTCTGCGTTCTCTGCTGCCATAAAGACGGATTCCAGTCGCAGCCTGATTACCAATAAGACTTAATGAAGAGCTGGGGGGGGTGAATACTAGTCATCTTTGAAATTATTGAGCTGCGCTGCAAACTGTCGGCCTAATTAACATCTGAAATGTAAAACTTGCCTCCTGCTGACGTGTGTGAAGAGTCTCTGCCTCTCTCCGGCTGCTCTGCACCAGCATCCTCCCAGTTCTGGTGTTAAATGTGCAAACTGCCAATAATGAAATGCACTCACTCAGTTTCCTGAGCAGGAAGTCATTTTGGATTCAAATGAAGCTGACCCCGGTAAGTAAACGCAGTGGCCCCCTTTGGCCCGGTCCCCTCGCCTCCGCTGGATCATTCATGAATCACAAATGATAAATCTGGGGTTTATTTCCTGCCATTTTGATCCCGGATTCAAACGACGAGGCTCATTGTGCCGATACAAAAGCCACTCAAAGCAGCGACACACTGAGAGCCAAGAGTGTGATGTTTTGATCTCATCTCCACTGTGTTTGCCAATTAAATAATGGCCCGGCAGGGATAAAGCCCAGTCACTGTCACAATTACTCTCCAGCTGTGATTAATCCCGTGTGCATTAATGCAATAAGGGGAAGAAAGATGTACACACAACGGCAGCGGCGTGTGTCAGCGTTCGGTTTGATCTCTTTTATCACCCATGCATGCACCTTGTGTCACCTTCACACACTAACACACACTGGAACCACAGATTGTGTTAGAGACACCAGCAGCTTCTCAGGAACAGCTGAGGTGTAAAAGCTGCGATCAGAAGAAGGAACATTTGCCAAGCAGGTATTTGAAATGCAGTGTGATAGCTAATATTTTACACCAGAGGAGCGCAGACCGCCGCCAATTCCAATGAAACAAAAAGCAATTTTTAGTGTAACAATGTGACACAATTGTGCCCCAAAATGTAAAGAGTTCTTCCTTTGCCCGCACTTCACCCCTCCACATAGTTTCCTTAAAATTGGGGTGGTAGTTTAAATGACGCTGTGCGACCAGAAACAAGGCACGTGAAGTTTATCAAGGAATCGCTGCAATAAACCAAACTGGCTCATATTGTGGCTCAGGGATTTTTCAGGTATAAAATTGTAAATCTAAACATTGATGCTGGTAAAATTAAATAAATGAAGCCTATAAGGGATTTTGTCAGCGCGTCCATGTGCTCTATACAGGGCCCACGTGAGTAGAATGTAACCCACTTGGTACCGGTCCAGGATCAAGGGTTGATTTGTCGATCTCTAGTCTGTGTGTGTTCCTCTGGGTCACCCATCTGGACCCCAACCCACTTAAAAGCCCATATGAGCCCTACTTGGACGTGCTGGCTGAGGATAGAATCAGTCCATCGACTACAGATGACTGTTGGTTTTTGGCACCACAGAGAAATAGTGGACTTCAGGAGCATGAAGTCAGACGCAGCGAGCTCTCGGGCTCGCGCAGCGAAGGAGAAGGGGCAGATTTGTAACGCTCTGTGCCCTCACAAGGTTACCCTCCGAGCGGCGCCTACTGCCTCCGCTGGGCTGTGACAGGAAGCAAGCCTCCTCCGCTTAACGGGGCAGGTCGACATGAACCTGAGCTCAGGACGTTAGGCTGTTTGACATCCAGGTTCGAAGGTCAACACTTCAGAGACGGCTGACAGCTTTCAATCGTGATTAAATCTTTATTATGAAGCCAAACTGCTGGCGTCAGAGACGCAGCCTCTTTTTGAATCACAGGAGTCGTTATTGCTTTGCCAAAACATCAGCCTGACGTGTCATGAAGGTCCCCTTCCCTAACCACAGCTTGGGAATATGTTATTAATTCATTATTTAAACTCTAATGTCGGTCGAGAGAAACAGTTCCAGGGTGGTGTGGGAGGCGTTTATGCAACAGCTTCAGGCTGCCGGTCTGTAAAAAACAAAAAAAAAAACGTGCAACCAGAAATCAGCCTGCCTGCAGGAGCAATGAAGAAAAGTGTTGTCGTCTGCATTTAAGTGTCGGTTGTCAAACTTTTCCTGCCAAGTGAAACCGTCAAATGAAACAAAGAATGATTCCCCCTTGTGAGATTGTTTCATTTGGGGTCAAAAGTTGTTAAATTGTGGCACCAGAGTTTCTTCCTGCCCTTCAGATTTATCTTGCAAAGTGCTTCAGGGAGCAGAAACTCTCCCAGGAGTTGTTAGGTACGCTCATCTTTATCAGAGTGGAGCTATTCTGGCAGTTAAACAGTCGAACCCTGCTGTGCATCTCATGAGGTAAACATATGGAACATCCAGGCGTCATGGAGGGGGGAAGCACCCAGGAATCAAACAGAGAAGCTGTGTGTTTCAGGAGGAGTGAGACATTAACTGCCATGTGTGCTGGGAGGGGGAGTGTCGGATCAACTCTTACCTTCCAAGCAGCACGTCCTCCACAGGCCCGAGTGGGTCATCACCTCCTCGTTCTTCTTGCTGGTCTCGTTCTCGCTGACCGACTTGGCCTTGCACGTGCCGCGGGAGTACAGCCAGTAGTCCGTGCCGACCGCGATGGTCATGAGGCTGAAGGCCGCGAAGGCTCCCACCGTGGTCAGCAGCATCTGGACTCCGCGGTCGAACAGACCCATGTTTCCGCATTCCATGAAAGGGGGACCCCCTTTCCTCTTGATGTACAGGAAGTAAATATTTGAAAATTTGCGGGACCAAATCAAACCGAAAAACCGGGATAAACTCGAGCGGAAGGAGAGGGAGGAAGGAGGAGGAGGATGCGGTAGGAACCTTATGGTTGCGTTTGGGTGAGGACCAAAACAAGAGAAAATCTGAGGATGGCAGCGAGGTTCTTTAGAGGGGGAAGAGAGGAAGATGTCTCTTCTCCCCTTTCTGTTTTTTTTTCTTTACTTTTGCAACCCAGAAAATAAAGATTCGGGTATGCAGAGCACCTCAGCAGGCCTTCAGAGCTGGGAAGGATTAATTAGTGGCAGAGCCTAAAAATGGAAATGAGATAAAGCAAGGAGGCAGAGTTTAGTCTCCTCAGGCCTGCACACAACTAGACAACCTGTTTCTTGACTTGCAAAAGGTTACAGAGCTGATGGCTGAGCTCCAGTGGAGCAGAGATGTTCCGGTAATGGCAGGCTTACTGTACAATGTCTGTTACAATGAGTTACTTCAGTCAGGCTGTAGTGAGAATTAAGAATAATCGCTTTATTCTTAAGACTATATTATTATTATTCTAGTGTGTTCAGTTAGTCAAAAGGGAAAATCGAGGCGATAAACTGCGGATGGAAATCATATCATATTAGTGCAAACAGAGAAGATTAAGTCCTCTCGATGGGAAATTAAAGCAAATCCCAGTGTGATTTAAAACGACCTATTGTGAGGTTAAAAGGAAATATTAACGCAGGCTTCTCACAGATCAACCACGACGGAGTGAGGAAAGAAATTTAGCAATAAACAAAATGATAAGATAGAATAAAAAAAAAATAATAATAATGAGTTAACCGCTTAGATTTTCCTTTTTCCTAAAATTTTGATCCCCAGTTTCCATATGTAGCCCTATAGCTCTGGGAAGCTTTCCGCCGAAAATGGGGGTCTGCGGTCAGAAGAGGTTCGGCCGTCGACGATCCGGAGACAGCGGGGACCATCCAGCAAGGCAAGCCGACCATCACTCGACATAGAGCCGACAGGAGGAGGAAGAGGAGTCGGTGTGGGCGCCGCTGCAGCCGCGGATGCGTCTTCCCCGGATGGATGCTGCTGCCGCCGCTTGAATATCCAGATTCACCGTGGCAGTATCACACCCAGGACGGTCCCGGTTGTATAGCCCTTGTGCCATGTAAGAGGGAGGAAAAATAAATGTGGATGAATGTTGCAATCCCTCCTTTTTTTCCCTCCTCCTCCTTCTTCTTCTTCTTCTTCTTCTTCTTCTTCTTCTTCTTCTTCTTCTTCTTCTTCTTCTTCTTCTTCTTCTTCTTCTTCTTCTTCTTTCTCTCCTGGCGGATGCAGCTTTAGCAGGAAGAATATTACACAAGCAGAGCTGCTGCTGTCACGATGTCAGCGGCGCTGCGATACATTCACTTTGTGCACGAATGTCAGTGCTGGGAAGCTGCTCTTCTTCTGCAGGATACTTTCCTCCTTCCTGGCGACGTTTTTAAAAAGGCCCACAGTGTGTGTGTGCATGTGTGCGTGTGTGTGTGGATGTGTGTGTGTGCGTGTGTGTGTGTGCTCAGTGCTGCAGCAATGGTGGCTGGTAAGATATTAAAGATTTTTAATTCCGTTTCTGCCAGTGGAGGGGCGGAAGGAGGGGGTGGACTCTCTCCTCTCTCTTTGGATGGATGGATGGATGGAGGATTGTTTCTGTGTGTATAGCTCAGATTTTATTATGGCTCGATCCAATTGTTGCAGCACTCTTTCATGCGCGTGCCCGCCACTCTTCCCTGAAGTAATCTCTCTCTCTCTCTCTCTCTCTCTCTCTCTCTCTCTCTCTCTTGGGGGTGGGACGGGGC
This sequence comes from Macroramphosus scolopax, assembly GCA_901007825.1. Taxonomy (NCBI): domain Eukaryota; kingdom Metazoa; phylum Chordata; class Actinopteri; order Syngnathiformes; family Centriscidae; genus Macroramphosus; species Macroramphosus scolopax. The sequence continues at coordinate 7,179 of CAAKHC010001912.1, read as the reverse complement.
GGGACATGGAGGCAGATTTATTTTACAACCCCGATGTGATGGTTTCAGGTGGTGCAGGTAATAGAAGGGTGGAGGTCTGAACTCTGTGT
>CAAKHC010001911.1:1186-19361 GCA_901007825.1 Macroramphosus scolopax | reverse complement strand
TATTGCATCATGCAAGTGCACGAACATGTTTTTGAAATTTCAGCTGGTCAGTGTGTGTGTGTGTGTGTGTGTGTGTGTGTGTTGCCTGGACATATTCAGCAGGTCATACTGTGGAGGTAGATGTACTGAGAGGAAACTAAGAGCACTCCACACATACACACAAACACACACACACACACACACACACGAGAGAGAAGAGAGACATTCCTGGAGAATAGATTAACATGGGAATCCAATATACACGTAAATCATAATTATTGTCTCCTTCAGTTCTGAATCAATCCACAGATTCCTGAAATTGATTCGTGCACATCGTTAAGGGACGTCATATTGATCCAGTGATAATTGATCGGCCCTGATTAACGCTATAACAAACCACGTACGGACTCGGAGGTTATATTTAATTCAGGTTGCAAGTTTGATTCCCCCTTTTGGTAGAGAAGGATCTCCCCTCCTACCATCGATCGATCAAGCTGCCCATAAGCAAGGCACGAACATCTACTCAAACATTAAGAACAACAAAAACGGAGGCAAAAGGAAGGTGAATAAATCTGATGGCGAGCGGAGGAAGAGACAAGTAGGACAAGACTGAGGGGACGGACCGGACAGATCTTGTGAGGAGGAGATGGAGTGAATGAAAGACGGCGGTGAATGAGAGTGAGCAGGATGGAGTGAATGAGAAGGAGGATAAGGGTGGAGGTGTTAGCAGGACCACGGAAAAACCGTCTTGTGCCAGATTTCTTTCACGGCGTTGGCACAGAGCTGATATTTAAAATGGGACGAAGCACGAAGGCAGCCAGACTGGAGCGTCTCCCAAAAAAAAAAAAAAAAAAAAGATTCATTGTTTTATTGATTTACCTCTTCGTTCAATTGAACGGAACAGAGAACCCTAATTAACTGAGATGCTGTAGAAGAGGTCTGAATTGTGGTGGAGTGTTTCCACTAATCACAGGTCTGCTGGTGTTTAAGCAGCGTGATTTGATAAAGATCAATCGCTGATAACTACATGGTTAAGATGTCGTGATAAAATGTGCCTGATGCATTTACACCCAACAACAGGTGATGACGGGTGAAGTTAAACTCAAATAAAAGATGAAAAAAATGGAAAGGAAAGTGTCACAGTGGGCAGGAAACCTGGCGTGGGCCGTTTCACACTGTGGCCAAACTGATCTGACACGAGTCACTGTGAAGGTTGAACGCTGTGGTCAGTTACACTGCAATACTTTGCAGAACATAACTGTTATTTTTGACACCTTCAGCTTGCCACCTGCTCTTTTCTTAAATTGTTTGCATGCACACGGGTCCGCACGTATCTTGCATGAAACACATCTTTTAAAAACGTGCACCCAGAGAATTATTTCTATCTATCCAAGTCGGGGAAAAAAGCTCATAATGAGTCAGCAGGCTGTGTCGTCTGTCTAAAATATTGTCTTCTAATTAGCCGGGCTCCCGACAGTAGGTATCATACTGTATGTTAGCTGTCAGTGTGGCGTCCGACACTTTCGCGACAGGGCGTCCTGGGAGGAGTGAAATTAAATGATCCGCTGTGTCTCTGCGTCGCGCTCTGGGCGATACTGAAATGAAAAACCCAGCAAGGCCACTTAAAGAACAGATGGACCCTACGAACACAATAGAATTAAATTGTTCTATCACCTGAAGGGCTTCTCACAAGTATTCGGCGTGACAGATCTTTTGGAAAAAACCTTGGCATCAAATGACTACAATTTAAAACGAAGTGCTTTTTGTGCAGCAGCGATTGAGCAGCGATTGATCGCCCCGTTTTGTTTACGCCGTTTGTTACTTGCCTTGTGATCATCACCAACCGGAGGTCACAGTTTGCCTGCCAAGCGAAATCCCTCCGTGTTTTCCTCATGAAAAGACACTTTAACCACATGAAAAACAATAGATGGAGAGTCAGAGGAAGAGAGGATGGATTGATGGAAGGGAGGGAGAGAGAGAGAGGAGGAGTGATATGGGTGTGCTGACTCACTCTGACCCTTCTCTCTGCTCCACAAGCGGCTTCATGGGTATTTATACATTGGCGTAGGCATTTCAGCCCCTTTATATAAGCCCTTACACACATACACCCAGTGTGAATCGTATGTTTTGTTACCGTTATTGACTTTCCACCACCTGCGTTCCTTTGCTATATAATCTTGCTCTTCGCTCTGTTGCGAAAGCTCCTTCTTTGAGTTTCCCACCCCACTCATCGGGATGTTTCCTCTTCGCTGAGACAGTCGGTAGAAACAGAAAACAGGAACTGAAGTCTGTCTCGCCTAGACCTTTTCTCCACGCAATTTGAAACACTGTGCCAGGTCTGCTTGGCCGTAGTCAGGGAGAAGATGTGATGGAGATATTTTCCAGCCTAGTCAGTCTGCTAGTCCCAAGACAAGTCAGCATGCTAATGAAGCAGTCGTCTAACTATTCAGCTCATCTCGTCAGGTAGAAAGTTACCAGGCGCCCGGGCTTCGTTGTAGAGGTGGCATACTACTACTGCAGCTGTGGATTGATACATGCGACATGCCGGAGAGCTTCGGATGTCTATATAACATTGAACCTGGCCGCTGAATTTGACAGTATCTAAATCTGGGACATCGCTGCGCAGCGTGTCAGTGCAGCTCACACACACAAACACTTGCACACACACGTTGGCAGCTCATTAGAGGAAAAAGCTGTGTACAACATCCGTGTTCTGCCAACATTTCATAAACAGAATATATTAAGCAGAGGAGAGGAAGAGGAAGAGGAGAGGAGAGGAGAGGAGAGGAGAGGAAGAGGAGAGGATATGTGAAAGCAGTGATTTCCCCGGGCTGATGGACAAGGCGTGGAGCAGGAACCCTCCTGTGCTTGTTGGGCAGTACAGCTGCTCTGGCCCGTATTAGCGTCCCTGCCATCAACAGCAGAGCCTCTTGCATCCTCTTCACTGCCGCCTGATGCCTTGACAGAGTGTAGCCAAACCAAGCTTTGGCTGTATCTATATATTTTATGTTTCATAACGGTACATGATATATTGACTGTGCTCGTCTATTAAGGCTTAACCTCTTCAGCAGGTGGGTGATGCACTCTGAGCTGTGAATAGAGGTTTGTCACGGTACCCTCGAGGGATGGGCCCGGATACCAATATGATTTTTGGAAAGGCACACGGGTAATTTAACATCAAAAGGTATTTTCATTGCCTGTTTGCTTGCTGTCGGGAAAATCTAATTGGGCAGATTTCTCTCAAATGCAATGAACCACAAACACAGCAATGATCTTCAGCGATGCAGCTACCACTCAGAGTCGCAGGGATGACTCATCGGGAGATTTACATGAAAAAAGGCACAGTAAATGTGTTTCTGAAAAGCCAATATTAAATCAAGTTGATGCTTAGAAGCGACAAAAATTGCATTGCCAGTGAAAATGATGTTTGAAAAAAAAGTCAGGTTTGTTCATTTGGTGACCAAATACTGATCATTAGATACTAATACAGGTAATGACGTGCATGCAAAAACTTTTTTTTTGGCTTGCTCACGTATACGATTGTGACAGGTATTTTTCTTTTTTACTAGTCCTGTGACATCCCCACCACTCACAGTGGCGAACTCTCTCAGCTCAGCTGCTTGTTCCTCCTGGATGTACTTACCTCTGGTGATGTGCTGCACCTCTACAAGACATCACATCAATACAGCATGTCAGTTTAATGGAAAGATCTGGTCTTCTAAATATCATGATATACTGTAATAACTTGAATCCACCCAGACAAGATTTTGAGTCGGACTCATCTCTGACAAAAGGATACTCTCTGTATTTGTACTGTATTGATTACAGACATCCCAATAGGAGAATGACATTGATTGACAAACTGCTGTTACATAATGAACTCAAAGTGACTACTGTTGGCAACACGGGACACTTCAGAGATACGTCTGGCAGAAGAGGGGGAGTTTGTAGGATTGAGATAAACACAATTTAATTTTATTTAAAAACAGATTAATATTGAATCAATTATGAGGATGTTTAAAAAAGAATGTATTAAGAAAACAACATTTATTCCTGTTTAGTTGACATTGAGAAAAGGAGGTCTGTTCGCTGAGGAGGAACTGTTGCCTGTAATGTAACTTAAAGCTCAGCCAGTGTTACAGGTCGACTCTACAGGTGCACTACACGGATGCTTACCTCTGCAGGAACCTGCATTCATCAGATTACCAGCTAAGCATGCACTTTGTGTGCACGGTGTTATGTTATAGTCACAGAGAGGGAAGATGCTGGTGAGAAAAAGAGACAAGTAAACATCCAGGTGGACGGAGATGTAAACAGCAGAATAGAGACAGGAATGTTTCTGTAAGTATCTATGTCAGGTAGCGTGCGTGTTCTTGTATTTGTGTGCGTTTTCCATGGATATTTAATGTATACAATGAATAATAAAGGCACACGGGCAGGACGCCAGCTACACCGGAGTCAGACTGAGATGAGATCAGCACACGGAGGGCAGCGGGAGGGCACAAGGGGCCAGAGAAAGCAGCACATGCAGGATGTCTTTCTTTCACGTTCAGATTCTGCATTGTTTTCCATCAGAGCTGTTGCTCGCACTCAGATAGTGTCGCTTCTTGCTTGCATGCAGGCAGGCAGCTTCTCTGCACTCCTGGAATGACTGCTCACAATTTTCCGGGCTCACGGTTCCATTTTTTTTGTGTGATAACCGTTAGAAAGACTATGCTCTTGAATAATGATGGGGAACCAACGCTAAGAAAAAAAAAGGGGTTGTGAGCATAGGCGTCATTTACAACGAGGATAACGGGATCCATGCTACTTTTTGTCAGGGCTCATTTCATCCCCAGCACTTTTTAAAAGCCATGACTGTTTGGCTACATGCAGCGTATGAGGAGGAATTCAATTTGAAGTGAACCTGGAAAAAGACATTTCTCTCATAGCGAACATGTGTTTTAGTTAGATAACATTCATTTACATTGGTTCTTTATGTTGCATTAGGTCACACTTCTGAAATGCTAACATATATATTTGATTGTGGGAACATTTTGAGTACTCCTAGGCCAGGACTCAAGTGTGTCATCATTCCATGGTGGTGATGATTCCGATCAGGAGAGAAATGGCGGGTGCACTTCATTTCCAGCATGGTATATTTTTGTATAGAGATCCTGTTTGTTTTGGCTCAAGGGTCATTTCATTGGATAGCGCACAGCAGTTCTATTTTTGTGAACAATCTGTGTGTTTTGGTTAGGGATTTGGCATATGCAATACTCCAAAAGAGCAGTATCCTTGAAGCAATATGTGCACACGGCTCTCTTCTGTTCCATCTCTACCTCTGTGCCTCCGCCCTCGCTTTGTGTATTCAATCTGCGATATCACTGGAATGAGTGGGTGGTCGGTGTGTGTGTGTGTGTGTGTGCGTGTGTGTGTGTTGTATCATGGCAGTGAGTGGGTGGTGTGACCAAAGAGAGGATATTGCGTGGGAGTGAAGTACCATTGAGGTGGTGCACATGATTTGTGTGTGTGTGTGTGTGTGTGTGTGTGTGTGTGTGTGTGTGTGTGTGTGTGTGTGTGTGTGTGTGTGTGTGTGTGTGTGTGTGTGTGTGCGTGCGTGTCGGAAAGGGGAAGACAGAGGAAGAGTCGTTATGTTAACTGTAATCCCTCTGATCAGTGCGGGTTTCACAGTGACTGAGATAGAAAAGCTGTTCCATGTTACATAAAGAAGACAGTAGAGGAAACCACTGAGAGTACAATTATAAAACATTTTTTTTTTACATTCCGATCTACCAATCACAGATCTGAACACTGATAGTAAAAGATTCCAGATTCCTTCATAGTCATGTGACCTCGTTTCCTCTGAGTTCAGTGGAGTTAATAACCTAATATTATCAATGTGTACATTGATTATAATCTGGACTATTCTTGACTGATGCATGCTCAAACTCAGACGTCCACTATGTTGCAAATATATCTGTGTAAATTTAAGCCTAGTTTGTTTCAGAAGAAAAAGGTTACGTCATCTCTTTTTTCCTTTTCAGTAGTAGTCGCTCTATAATCAATCACAATAATGTATTTGCAGTATTTCTCTCTCTCTCTCTCACTCAGACGTGCACACTATGTAAATATAATCTCTGGCACAATCATGAGGACTGTTTATCGGTGAGATGTGTGGTTATTTTTAGCCCCCTCTGTTCGTCTTGCCTGTCAGTGGAGCTGACATTGATCAGGCCCGCTGTGCGTCGAGCGTTCACATGTTCCTGCACCGCTGATCGTTAACAACCTGGAAACTGTTACGCATGTAGTTTTTTGGTCGTTTAGGCTTCCGTGTATTTTGCTCACGTAAGCTGATGTGTGCATTGATTTTCCACAGATATTCCTGCCAATAGGAGATCATTTTGGTACAGGCCATAGCATGAATATGAGGTTACATTTTACATCACATTCTACGCTCTTGGATGGTGCTCTTATCCAGAGAGGCTGACAATGAGTCAATATTGCAGCAGTGACAATAAGAACGTGTGGGTGTTCTGACTGAACCACAGCATTCGTCTGTACATTTTCCACACTAAAGACTTTCGTAGGTTAGGTAAGTGGTGCTTCGAGAAAACAAAGTAACTCATCAAGCCTCCTGCACAGAATTACATCTAACATTGCTTGAACTGAACCAAAGTTTCTTCGTAGTTTAAAACGAGGGTGTAATCCAGTGTGCAGTGATAGTATGCTGATATGATTTCTCTGCTGCGTTTACGGTCGGGCTGCAATGACAGTAACGAGATTGCGCGTGACAGTCGCAGTGGCATACAGTTGACTACAGCAGAAGCAAAAGAGGTGTATTAATGCTGGCAAATCTGTCCAATAGCGTTTCTTAAAAAATTAACATGCAGATAAAAAAGGGGAAGTGTAAACTACATAGATTTTATGACTTTATATGACGATGTCTCATAAACTGTCATAACAACCCGAGCCGTGAGTGTTTCGCAGCCTCATGTTTGTTTAGCTTGAATGGGTAACAGCTGTGCTAGCTGCTAATGTTAGTTTGCTTTCAATATAAGCTGATAGTGAACCTTTATTAAAGGCAGTATATGTGTTTCCTGGCTGAAAGTTGATGACCAAGGACCGCTGGTTTCTTTGCTAGCTTGAGAGCATCACTGCTGAATTATTTTTTACTCCCAATTTAGCCACATGTTGTATCATCAGTGTGTTTGAGGAGGGCAGTAGTCATACTATCTATCATGTGTCTGATTAAAACACAGTTTAACACACATTCATCATTTTTTGGAGATTTGTTTTATTACTTTTGTGGGAGATAAACAAGCTAACTGCCTGCTCTCCTGCTCCAGCTACAAGCTAACACTCAACTAGCTAACAAGCTAATCTGTTAATAAGCCAGCTGACCGTTTATCTAACTACGGACTGACTTCTGAAAATGTGTTTGTTTCCTTTGTTCTCTTTTATTGACACTGTATTTTATAGTTTGTCATAATTCTCTGGCAACACACGGCACAGAGAGCCAGGGGAGGTCTGTCACTTAGCGACACGCCACACGCAGCGTTAGCTTCTCTCATGATCTGCTTTTGCGCGGCTAAATTAATTTTGAATAACTCTCTGTTTCTTCTCTATTTCCCACAGTTTGTTGTTTCGTGGTGCACAAACGTTGCCATGAGTTCGTCACGTTCCAATGTCCAGGTGCTGATACAGGACCCGCATCAGATGTGAGTACTGGTCCCCTTTTTTCAACTGTGTTTGATGTGTATGAGAGTGAGACGGAGTTTCAGTGGTAAAAGATGGACGCGACAAGAGACGGCCACAGTTTCCTCAGACCGTTCCAGCTCATGACCCACCCTCCCCCCGTCAGCACCAGTTGTCAGGTGTTAGACTCGATACTACATACTGAGCGACACGCTGCTGAAGGTGGACAATTCAATTCCATATTGACTTTAGATCTTAAATCATACTCAGCCTTGAAATGAATGTACAGTACGGTGATAACTAATCGACTCGTCTGTTTAGCTCTGATTGATCTTTAGAAATTAGTATACAGTGTTTTGTTTAGTCGTATCATTTTCAAATCGAATCACACAGACTGCCATGATAAATGGCTAAGAGTTATGACTCTCCTCATATCATTAATTGTTTGCATCTTATCATCTGACATCAGGAAGTGTTGTTCAGGGGTGCTTTGTTATGTCATCCGCCCTCTCAGGGAGCCAACAAGTAGCCTCTGTCTTTGAGTAATACAGACGATTCTTTCTAATTTGTCCTTTCTGCGGGGACAAGATGAGTCGCCTCCTCTGTCTGAGAAGCACTCTCAGCATGTCAACTTCATCCTCTCTCAAACCCAAGGGTCTTCACGTTCCTTATCCGTGTCCTCACCTCCCTCTGGAGGACCCTTACCGTCTGACAAGTACACTCAGCGAGCCGCCTCCAGAGGAAACGCTGGTGTTCATTGTTTGGCTTCCTGTGGCGTGTTCTGTCTTTCCTCTCGTCTTTGTGTATTTTTATCTGTCTTTGCATTATTTAACAAACGTCACTTTTTAAAGAACGTTCTCCTCTTTCACCCGATTGGTTCTTCTTCTTCCATTAGTGCTGCATGCAATGCCACAAGTTTGAATACTTCTCTTTTACTTTCTCTTTGAGAAACGATCAGATCACCTGTTTCTTCACGAGTCGGAATAAAGGTCATAACCCACCTTTATAAACTGTATGATACCCCCCCTCCTCTGACACCACCCTCCTCAGTATTTATACATCTGCAACATGTTTGACTCCTCCCTCTGAAATCTCTCCCACCGCTTCTCCCTCTCCACCTTCTCTCTGTACATCCTCTATTTAAATGCCAATCCAGCCCAGGGGGGCCCTGCTCTTAATTACGGGGCCTCACCACCCCCACCATGTCATTTCCTTAATGAGTTCATAGCCTTATGACCTCGGTTGCTGCACAGTGGGAATGGGCGGGCAGCTCCGCTCCCAACGAGCTGCACATTTAAATATAGGCGACATGATGACAGGTAGTCGGCTACTATCTTATGATTATAGAAGGAAGGTGGAAGATGAAAGAGGAGACTCACAACCATTGTTTCCCCCTGGTCACGCTATTAACTACATACATATATTTTTGTTTTATTCGACCATCAACATGGAACACCTGGGTGAAGATGACGCACGAACGCACAGACTCGACTCTTGAAACGTTGAGATCTCAGTTTGATGATGCAACATTTTTTAAGGTTCAATCACAGTTTCAGCTGTCAAATAGTTGATTACAACAATGAAAATTGAGTGGTGACGGCTGCTAAAAGAAATTAACGCTGGTTTTAACCTCCGGTGTTTTACTTTTTCTCAGGATAATTGAACTACTTTTTCAGGATAAACAAATGGAAACATTGTGGAAGATGCTACTCTGATTAGGGCGGGTTGGTTACGATGAATCTTTGACAAGGTACCAGGAGTCAAATACTTACAATCTCAGACATTTGAAGACCTAACTTTTGGTTAGTAAATACATATTGCTCTCTGACATTCTCTAGTTTGGACTAAATGTTAATAATTGATCATATTTCAGGGTCAGCTTCGTCTGAAGACAATGACTCCTCAGACCTTGACCTTCGTGGGGCCTTTCTGAGCTGATTATATTGAGTGAGTTATTTGCGGGCGACGTGCATTGAGGACCAGATGGTTTTTCAAGGACAACAGATTGATGCGGCCATAGAGGAAGAAGCAATCTAGGAAGAAAAGATTTATAGAATGTAATCAGTAATATTGTCGCCGTCTCTCCGCAGCAACGCGCTCACCCCCTCTTATTTTACGTCAATCCCCTCCCACCCTCCTTCTCTCCTCTCTCTGTCAGCTATGTATGTTTAAAAGAAGAAGTCAATTATAGATCTGGGTTAATAGAATGGGTTTCCTCTGGGAGAAGTCGAGGGATGAGATACTCTAATGAAACCTACATTTCAGGCCCTCTGCCCGCTAATGGTATAGAACTCAAGGTGTGTGCGCAGTTTGCAGTGTGTGTGTGTGTGAGGGAGAAGGAGGAAATGATTTTACATATATGGCCGCTGCCTTTATATCATGTGAATGACGATTTTATCATCCTCATCCAGGTTGTAAAACCAGAGCTGGAGAGTGACTGCTGGTTAATATTTGTTCATCAGTATGAATAAATGCAGTTGGTGAAGCACTTTTCAGTCTGAATCACAGCAGGCTTGAATACATTTAGTGTATTTTTCAGCCTCTGTGTTTTCTTGTGACGCTTTCTGTCCTGTTTTTCTTCGTGTGAGGCCTCTGCACGTCGGACTCAATCCAAAAGAAATCATTTAAATTGCATCTTAAGCAAACATTTCTCACACACTTGCATTCCCAGGGAAAGAATCACAAGCCTGCAGGGATTTAATACAATATTACGTCATATCTGTTATTGATCTGCAGAAAGAATATATGATAGATATGCAGGCTCCGAAATATTTTATGACTTTGTTCTTTTGAGGGTGGGAAAGAGAGCTCAGCCTGTTATTGAATCAAGAGAGGGAAGGAAGCCTAATTTGATACAATTTGATAATCTGATTTGATTATGATGTGCTGTGCAACTTGAAGAGTTCTTCAAGCAGATATGATTCAGTTTGCAAAGCAAAGGCAGCTTGTGCCGTCACACCATATGAATTCAAGTTAACGCACACGAGAACACACACGTAGTCGGTAGTTTCAGCCAGTGTGAGAGCTGAACAGGCAAACACTGCAGCGTTATTTAATCGTGACAAACAGAGTTAATGTGGGTGACCAAGCCTTCACTCTGATAGTTTCCACCTCTGAGATAATGTTTTTCTGAACTCATTGTTGCATTTTTTAGAAAACATGCCCCGTTAGAAAAACATCCCACAAGTGTCGCCACGTCATTTCAGTAACAACTCCTGCAAGACGAGCGTGGTCTAACTGTAGATGAGTGATGTGGGGTGCCTGCTGATTGTTTGCCACTGAGGAACTGACAGGCGGTAAACACCGACTCCAGATGAGTTATGAACTGAGGACAAAATCAATGACGGGAGAAAAAAAAACTGTTTTGATGTCGGTGACTTGAGGCCGGTTGCTGCGTGTTGTCTGTTGTGAGCCCGCCTGTCAGTCTGCCTGTCACACAACATTACGAATGAAACGACAGGGTGTGTGTGTCTCTGTGTGCGGGGAGATGATTGATGTTGTTGGCAGCGACGACAATGGGCGGAAGAAACCAAAAATAAAAGGATGCTCAGTGCACAGTAGAAAACAGCGGGTGTGCGTTACTGTGGCACTAATTAATAAATCAGCTGATGTTATGAGCGTGTTTTAAGATTAGACACCCAGTAGCAGCATATGCCACGCAATATTAGTCCAGGAGCCCCACACATCACCATCTGCTGTTAGGAAGTGGATAGAATCAACTGAAAGGTTGAAAAAAGTTGAGAAAACCTGTACTGTTCCCGCTTCGTGTTATATACAAGTAGTACGCTTATCATGTGCTTACATGATGAAGTAAAACTACATTTTAAAGGGGTCACAGGTTAAGATCTTTGGGAGTGGTGTTGGATGTACAACCCCGAACACATAAAGTGAATTGCTCGTCGTCTGTCGCTGACAGTTGGTCGCTCATCAACAGGCTCTGGTTGCCTAGGAACCCTCTTGTATATTGTCCAGATTTCTCATCAGTCTGTCAACAGGATCCTTGACCCCCATTGATAAACTGATTTTGTTGCGTCGGTCGACTCGGTACTTAATACTTCACATGATCACCTGCTGTTTAACCTGTTGTTGTTATTTGCTGCAGAATTTCTATTTCTATTTTTTCACAATGGAAGACATTTGTTGCCCTTTGCACAAAAAGTGGGCAAATAACAAAAATGAAATAAACAATCGGACATTTATTTTTTAAATATCAGCATCAATATCGGCCACCAATTTAACAAAGGTGCGTCCCTAATATTGGATCACTGGTGTTGATCTTCCTTGAATCGCTCCCTGTTTGTTGCTGCTGCTCGAGCGTCTGCAGCACAATGTTCCCTTGTTTTTCAGAGGAACAAAAACAAGCAGGAGGTGGTCTCGTCCTTGAGAAAGATGAGAACCGGCAGAGACACTAATACACACAGATGCACATGCACAAATGCAAACACATACACAGTTGTGCAAAGAAACCCAGACACCTACGCTCAGAAACTCACAGGCAGCCGCACAACCATTTAGACTTAACAAGCACACACACAGGAACACACACACACTTCTGAAGAAACCTTGGGGAAGCTGGGTATAATTCAGGCAGTGGCCGCCTAAATTAAACATCATTTTCCAGGACAGGTGTGGAGGAGGGGAAGAAGTCAATCAGCTGTTTTTTTTTCTGTTCTCCTGAGATGAAAAGACTTGAATATAACAAACTGCAGTCGCTACTCGAATCAGTCCATACACAGAATGTTTGCTTTGGCATGAAGCAATTTTTCTATTTGATGCCATCAAAGCACGTTAAGCTTGAAGCGATCATCTTGAAATACAACATCGCCACTAGCCATCAGTTACATATCGAGAGGAAACGTGAGGGAGTGTCAACTACCAAACCACAGTGCCGAGATGCAGGTGTGAAAGTCCACTGAGCCGTGGCTACTGGTGTCACACAACCCCCCCCCACACACACACACACACACCCAACACACACACACATTAGACAGAAATAGCCTTTGTTCCTGCCCTAGTTACGCCTTAGTTACAGATGATCAAGAAAGAGGAAATGATACCCGATTCTATTGTCATCTACAGGTACATCGTTATCGTCGACGTTGGTCCGATCTAATAATGAAAATACTGATAATTGTTTTAATCTGTGTGCCCCGATGTTATTGACGAACATTTAACATTGAACGTTTACAAACTGTAAGACGTCCGGTGCTCAGTGGCACTTCAACAGGAGTATTAAGTGACTGTGAGACCTCAGTGTGTGTGTGTGTGTTTCATTTTTGCATTATTTCCTGTGTTGCAGCACGTTGCATTCCAAAACGTTCACTGTGTTAATCCAAACGATGTCCTCCGTCCATCTGATACACTGCGAACATCAGGACAGGCACACTGTGACTGTGTATAGATTTTAATGATCACCTATACGATCCCCCAACGTTTCTCTCCGTCTCTGTCCGACAGGATCCGAGGGCAAAGCACAAGTTTAAGATCCACACCTACTCCAGTCCGACCTTCTGCGACCACTGTGGGTCTCTGCTGTACGGCCTCCTACACCAGGGCATGAGATGTGACCGTATGTACTCTACACACATCCACTGAGAAACAGATGCATGCTGCATTTTGGGGCCTTTTGCTCATACTTACCTTGATATCAGTGTAACTCATATACGACAAATATTGTTCCTACATGACTATTGTTTCAATATCCTGTACGTGTGTGTGTGTGTTTCAGACTGCATGATGAACATCCATAAGCGCTGTGTGGCCAATGTTCCCAGCCTGTGTGGGACAGACCACACTGAGCAGAGAGGTCGCATCCAGATCACTGCTGAGATCAAGACTAATGTACTCACTGTTACCAGTAAGTATCACAGACACACACACACACATACACATATGCTCCAGGACGGCAACAGCCTGGGCGACTCAGTGTGTTCTAGTAGCGGCCAGATGACGTTATAGATCAGAACAAAGACCTGTCATCTGTCTCCACCTACTGGTCCCCTTACAGAGGTGAACAACGAACGTTAGATATGAGATCAGACAAGGAAATCTAATAATATTACCTGTTTTTTTTGTATTGACATAATATACTTTATAATTAAAATGTGTGCAATCGTACAACCTGAAGCGTCAGGCCATAAAATCCTAGTGTGGGACACATTTCTACCCAATAAGATTATTTCTATGGGTTGTGAAAACCAAATGAGCTGTTACTTGACTGTGTGTCCAGAGAAAAGAAACAAGTCAAATCCATTTTCACAGTGGCGACACACACACACACACACACACACACATACACACATTCATCCACTGAGGCAATTGTGTTTCACTGGAGGGGCGATGACAACAAAGAGGCGTTGAACGGTCACAGACAGCGATTAGCCTCGTTGTCAGTAACACTCCGATAATAGCGTGACTGACTACCTGCCGCACTCTTTTATGTGTGCAAACAAAAGGTAATTTTCATGTCTTTCTTTTACGAGTGTGTGATTAAGAAGAGATTATTCGCCGGCCTTCAGCATCCTGAATAGACAAACAGTGATTTTGGCTGTTAACCTCACTGATAGGAGATCAGGGGTTGTTTTCAACATGTTGCTGGTACTTTTAGTGTCCCTTTGATCTGATTCGTAGATTATATTTATCCTTGGTAAGTGATTTCTAATGGTCACATGGTTCAAATGTTGTCAGTAGATAACGCAGCATCACCACCGGCTCCTGTTTGGTGTGTTCACGTCTGAAATAGGTTCTTTTTCTTAAGCCATCAGTATCACAGTGGTTCTGTCTGGCAATGCAGATTCGGGTGTAGGAGTGAATGTTCATATGAATATCAAGCAGTTTTTGCTGAACTTTTTGAAACTTCATCCAAACTTCAGTAGTATTTAAGTCCGCCTCCACACAGAGCAAGTTTGTTTTAATTTCCTTTCACCGTAACTATGCGCAGCATGGCTCAGTATGTAGACGTCCCCTGCTCCTCCATTGCCCATGAAGAAAGTGTCAATGAGCAAGACACTGAACCCCTAATTGCTCCAGGTAAGCTGGGCGGCATCTTGCATGGCAGCCTCCACTATTAGTGTGAGACTGTGAGTGTGAATGGGTGAATGAGAGATTACATTGTGAAGAGCTTCAGACAAAAGCGCTGTCTGAATGCTCCCAGTATCATTTACTATGCAGATGAATGTGCAACGTTTAACAATAATGAGCTGCTGCAAAATTCTAATTCCCCCAGTTCTCCCATCATTAAACGTATTCTAAGTTTGCATTGAAGTGTGCACAGATTAAGGTTAGGTTAATTAAGCCATGCCTCTTGCTAAATATTGACAGAAATATTAGGATCACAAGTTTTTCTGTCAGTGAGGTATACGTGCAGCATACAAAGTGTGTTAAAAGACTGAAGAAGTATATTTCTGCCGTTGTTTTCGCTACCGTATATCGTGTTGTGTTATCTGGCCGCACGATAAAATGGAGACTTGACATTTACTGCAACATCTATATCACCCAGCAATCATTATTGCATTCCTGTATATGATAAAACATGTAGTGTGGGAAGCAAAGGGCACCGTCTGAAGAATAGTCTGTTAAACTATCAGCTCAGGTAAACTTCCCACATAGTCATAATGAATCAGTTCGTAGGCTCCTTAATCTGTACGAACCAGCATTATGACACTTTCTCAGTGTATAAAAGCGTATAATGTAATTGTATTATGATAGCAGTAAAAATTATGTTAAAACATATTAACAGTCTGCTTTAAGCATACAAATGTATTTTGCTATTATTCTTTAAAAGGTAAGTTAAATGCAGACTGACTCTTTGTTGTAGGGGAGTTCCCTGCCTGACCCCCTCATATGTCTTTTCAAGACCATTGTTACTTGTAGTGCACCGTCGTACCTCCAGGTGGCAGCAGAGGTTAATGTTATCTTTGCTCTGTACTGACAGCAAACCACTTTCTTGAATTAAAAGAATTAAATGCTGGCAGAAGTTCAACTGAACAAGTTATGACAAAAAAAGCAGATATGAAAAATGTGTTAAATTCACATGAGCAACCCACACAACAGGTTTGTTATCTAGAATGTATGCACACAGCACCGCCATGGAGGGTTGAATTACACAGTCTCTCGACAGAAAGTGTTGTTAAAGTTTTGGGTGTTTTTTCCACTGTGATCTTCTCTCTTGAGATGTTTGGGACTCGATGGGATAAATGTCACAATTTAGCAGCAGTTGAATCAGAATCTCAAGATAGTTGGGGCGTCGTCTCTCCGTCTGCAATGTATTTTCAGTTCTGCCGTGAAAAAATAAAAGTGTACGTAATAAATATACAGGATCTGCATAAATAATATTCACACTAGAACAACAGAGAACATTTTGAATGTAGTGAAAAGAAATAATTCATAAATCACATTGTGTATTTCTGCATGTCTCCTCATTTTTCTGTGGTAGTAGCAGAGACTGTATATATGAAGTGGTCATTACTAGCATGACGTCATCCATGTGTGGACGTCTGTTTTGAAGCCAGTTTGAGCTGTTTGCAACCAGGAAGGGAGGTTGGAGCAAGAGGTGGAACTGACTGTGGCACAGACATGCAGGTCACTGTGGTAGCGACCTGTCAATCATCTGGTAGCCCCGCCTTAATGCTTATCCTGTTGTACTTTAAATGGGACCATATTTCACAGAGCGAACATCATGCTGCATTGAAAAAGACTTGAACCTACCAATTAAGATCATTAAATCAGGAGGAAACATTTTATTACTGAGGTAATCAATCATGAGAGGCTGATCTATAACACTGAAGTATCACGTCCTGGCAATTTGAAAGAAAGATGGTTTTAAGGCAGTTTCCCATTGGCTTCACTTCCCAGACTGGGAAGCACTGACCATTAATTTTATACAGTCTATGGACATTAGTTTACAGTCAGTAAGAGGCAGGAGGGGGTGCAGTATTTATTTCTGTCCACAGGGGTCAGTGTGTAGCCATCGTCAGCCTGCTTCGCCATTGCAGTGTGTTAAAAAAAAAAAAATGCACCATTGAGAATGGACTGAAAAGCACTTGGAATGATCGTGCAGCTAAACATAGCAGAAGCTGGTGGAAACGACCGCTACACTGGGAAATGTGTTTGTGCTGTGGACTTAATCAAAACAACAGACAAGGGTGTAAAGCGACGCTTTATTGATCACTTTGAAGTCGCTTCCCCCCCCCGCCTCACAGGGAGATCAGAGCTCAGGGTTAGTGGCAGAACTGCACCCATGGAGAGGGAAGAGAGTCAGTGTTTGGCTCAAGGACGCAGCAGGGAAAATGCAGAGTGTCTTGGGGGGATTGGGGCTTCGAAAGTTGCTCCTTTTCCTTCGGTGCTGCACCCATGCTGCCTTTAGACGCTGATGATTACCGTGGGTGTGTTGGCTCGAAGCAAAACATTTGCTAAATTACATATTCTTCCATTTTATGTACGACAAACGACAATGTGTCATTAATGTAAGGATACTGCTGTCACTCTGGGGCTCTCAGATGAAAAGGCAGCAGACACCAGTAGACGGTTTTAAACGACTCCAATATCAGAATTAGGGTTTGCTTATGATACAGATTTGATCCTAACTGGTGTTTTAGGATCTGAATTGTCGTTCAAATGTAAAGCAGACCGTCGCCTTGCACATCCAAAGTAGTCGAGGTACAACTGAGATGGGATATAAGACTGAACACATGCTTCACACTGGTCCAGCAACCTGTGGAGGCTCTTTCTTACCCAATAACGTGGCAGGCAAAGAACTGAACCACAGATGACACCTGTAATGTCTTAGGCTCTCTTAACCTACTGAAGAGTCTCCTTCATTGGGATTACGCTCTTCTAGGGGTGTGACCACATACATCATTCATTTTCTTTTGCTCTGAGCCACCAGTTAGCTCATGAATGAGCATTTTTGTTTAACTACACTTGTCCAGAAACTGAATAAATATAGCTCTTACAATTTTCTTATAATTCAAACATGTGTGGCGTGAATATAGTTTCCCAGGAGAAACCCTCTTTGACCTGCACTGCAGCACAAATGTAGGCGAAATGATTTTGGATGGAGCTTAAGAATCCGATGAAGACTCCGATGAGGCCATTTCACGAGGGAAAAGGTGCACTGCCAACACCCACGCTGCTGCGCACATACAGTATTCTGCTGTTACTGCACTCTTATCTCGACTTGCCCTCCCTGTAGACTCAAATGCACGCATTATCTCCCTCTCTCTCTAACACACACACACCTACATCTATACTTAGACGCATACATGCTCTTTGCAATTAGCCCGTACTGTATGCAAGCAAGAATTTCACACATGCATGCACGGCCACATGGACATTACGCAAAACGTGAGCGTGCACAAGCAGATCCATTCACTCGCTCACCCACACACAAACACACTCAACCTCCTCTATTTACTGTAAGCGTCCTATGAGACTCTTAGGCATTCTACCCTCTTTATAGCTCCCCTCAACCAGCATTTGATGGTCACTTTAACAGGCATCATCTAATATTTATTGACCT